>JACXGM010032165.1:0-12727 GCA_016801145.1 Umbra pygmaea
AACTGAACCCCCTAGTCATCCACTCTCCTTACCTCACCTATGTCATCCTGAACTGAACCCCCTAGTCATCCACTCTCCTTCCCTCACCTATGTCATCCTGAACTGAACCCCCTAGTCATCCACTCTCCTTACCTCACCTGTCATCCTGAACTGAACCTCCTAGTCATCCACGCTTCTTACCTCACCTATGTCATTCTGAACTGAACCCCCTAGTCATCCACTCTCCTTACCTCACCTATGTCATCCTGAACTGAACCTCCTAGTCATCCACTCTCCTGAACCCGCCAGCCCATTTTGAGCCTCTCACAGCCAGTAGGGGACAACCATGACAGTTTCTGAATGGTTACATTTGGCGTCTTTCCACAGCAGGAACTTTCCCCAGGAACTAGGGACTTTGGGGTGGTACTTTGGTTGAAACGCGCAAAGCGGCCCAGGAACGAAATAAAGTTTGGGGTAGATTTTTACCCCAGAAGAAGTACCTCCTTGGAGGGTAGTACTTTTGAAAGTTCCTGACCTTTAGGAGGTTGGACTTTGGCACAGAACATGTTGATTGGTTGGTGAACGTAGCGTTTCTATTGTTTGAATCCACGCTGAATTTTTCATCGCAACCACCATTTTTAAAACTCTGCTACGGTGTAAATAGTAACAGTTTTATTAGCGAATTCAAAATCATTCAATTGGAATGTAAAAAATATGACTATAAATCGACGACGAGGTTCAGGCTTTACTATGCATTTATGCTGAGGATGAAATACAGCGGGAGCTGGAAATGGCGATCGTAATGAGAGTAAGTATATCTAACAAATATCAGGTAGGTTGTATGCGCTGGGCATTGTTCACACAGGAAAACAGTGCAGAGAGAGAGAAGCTACAGAAATTAAAGCAGAACTACAAAGAAATAAAAGGACCATAACAACCCTATTGGTTCTGACAAATTGTTATTGGGGCACAGATCTTCCTTTTTCTGGGAGAGCACAAACAAGACTCGGAACATGCATTGTTGGAAGCTAGCCAAGAATCCGAGGACCAGTTTGTTGAAGGTAAATAATATCGCTTAGAAATAATATTCTCTTAAACTTTTTTGTACTTATCAAAATTAACTTTTCTCATCGTATTTTCAGATGAATCAGCTGCCCACAGTGTGCTGCAGGCGACAGAGGTCAGCATGTTTCTTGCGAGCATCAGTAGCCCTTGTCCCAAGTCTACTTCTGAAACGCATAGAAGCCGAGGTACTAAAATTGGTTTCTACTGTGTTTGTTGTTGATTGTTTCCGGTGACTATAGGAAACCACAACCCTACACAGATACTGTACATGATGTAGCCTATCTCGTCATATGTAAAGAAAAAAATTGCTAATAATTATTTATTTTTGATATAGCTCACAAAGTTACCTAGCTACTCAACTACTGCTCAACTACTGCTAAAAAATCTATCCACATTTATCAATGCAAAGCATATATTTGACCATAACAACATAAATAAATTAGATTAACCAATATTTGTAAATGTAATCATACCACATAACCTACAGTAATCACGCAGTACACTAGCTTACATAAAAAAACAATAGCCTAAAAAAACATTTCAAGACAATTTCTAACCATTTCCAAATGCTTGAAAATAACACAACAATTAAAAACAGACACGTGTAGGATGTATTATTGGTGCTCTAAATCTTTTGCAGGGGTTGAGGGAGGCCATGTTTGGTGGGGAGGGTTAAACCTATGCATCATTCCTTTTAATTTCATTTTCAATCTTTTAATAAAAAAATTATTGAAATGAAGTATTAAATGTACATTTTGTGTTGTCTATTTTTATGTAGAGGAAAAGGGATTCAGATTTCCTTGAGCCGCTGAGGAGCATGATGATGAACATAAGGACATCCTGCAACATGGACACTAGCAGCAAGACCAGTACATGCAGCTGATGATAGCCCACCATGCTGAGGAAAGAGTGCTGAGGAGGAAAGTTGGAATTCCAGTAGGTGGAAGCTAAAGAAGCCGAAGGCTCAGGCGGGAATTCCAGAATGGGTTGAATTCCATCAATGCTGCTTGATGTTGGACACTGTTATATTGCAATTCGTCACTTTATTGAAGTCAATGTCCTTTTAATTTGCATTGCAAATAGAAGTTTTTAAGCTACGGTTTTAATTGCTGGTCAGGTGCTACATAATTGATATCCTACTATTTATTTCCATCACCTTAGAAGCTCTAACAATTTTTACACCATACTGCTGCTTACACTATACTGTACATTACAGTATATTATGTACATAATACTGTACGCATAGATCAGGGGTCTGCAACTGGTGGCTCTTCAGCCCCTCTGCAGTGTCTCCATGTAGCTTTGAAAATATATAACGTGGAAATAAACAAGAAATAGACATCTGTTATGAGAGGAGCAGAGAAGGGGTTTGTAACTTTGATATAAAATTTCATGAATGCAATATAGTTATACTATATAAAAGCTGTGTTATCATAATTTTATAGGTCAAATAGGTTTGATGGCTCTTTTGATGGTAAAGGTTGCAGACCCCTGGTGTAGATACTTATATAGCCTGTACACATACACCTGTTTGCATACTGTCAATTTCCTGATTGATCAAACTCTGCCAATACCCTGCACCTTAAAATGTGAAAAATGTTTAAAATTTCTTAATTTATGCACAATTGAGACATGCAACAATGGACAAAAATGAATCCTTGTTTGGTATGCACTTACCTGGCAATAAATATCTTTCTTATTACATGTGTAGAGACAAACATACTGTTTCAGATACCAAATTGGAATAACATGTACTATGCTCTGAGACAGTAGTCTCAGGCAGGCAATTTGACAAATTGAACAGCAATATGCACTGTATTTAAACCAGGGTAAGGTTAACCAATTACGTTAAAATTTGCACAGTGCAAGATTAATGATTTTCTGTTATCATCTTTATTGAAACGGGTGTATACACCATACTTTAGCTACACTGCATTCAAAAACTTTAATACACCAGTACGTGCATCTACACCCTGATCAGGTCATCCTGGTTTGGTGTACTGGAAACCCATTCTCTGTTTCATCAGCAACCTCTTCAAAGGATAGGCTGAATCACCAAGGACATAGTACCCCACATCATCTCCACAATTAATGATCACGTAATGCGAAGCAACTTCGTAACAAAGGCATTTCTATATTTAGTTTTGGTAGCGGGTTTTACAATTATTCTCTTTGTCCATTTAGCCTTTCGTTTGCGAGCTGACCAGATCGTCTAATACAGATTGTACAAGGTACTAAAATAAGGACATCTTTAGCTAAACAATGCATCACAAACAAGAACAGGATCGCGTATATCCTCCGTAATTCTGGTTACAGTGTCGCACAAACAATGATTCTTGCCCGGCACTTTGTAATGACGTGATCGTTGCTCTACATTTCTGCCGCTTCCGGGGCCTAAGAGAAGCCTTTACGCGCAGTGAGCATACGTCACCGGACTAATTTGCCTAATCTTTTCGGTACTTTAGACCCCCGGTCGGAACACAAGCTGCTACGGTCTAGAGGGACAAAAATGACCCCCTTAAAAAAAGTTCCTGGGACAAAATGTTCCGGGTAATTCGGTCGAAAAGGGCCAATTGTGTAATTCTGTTCTGTTATCTGTGTGGGGGACAGGATTGAGGATTGGGTGTGGGGAGTGATGGTCCTTGGGGGGATCAGGGAGGGAGGTCCAGGTGTGATGGATGGAGGGAGAAAATAGAAAACGCTGTTGTTGTAATTGTCATACAATAAAAAAATAAAAGAGTAGAAGGAAATACTAAGGTTTTTATGCCTCACAAGACAACTGCATCCTCCCATTTCCATTATTGTTGCCAACTATTCTTTGTGTCCCTCCCAGTGTTAAATATTTAGTGTAATATCCTGTCACTCTTTGCAATCATGCACTGACTCATTCCTGCAGATTCCTGCAGGCTCTACAATATCATCGAGTATGACCTTACCTCACCCAGATAGTGGGCAAGTCCTAATCAAGGCTCTACAATATCATTGAGTATGACTTTACCTCACCCAGATAGTGGCGCAAGTCCTAATCAAGTCACTTGACATCTTTCTTTTGCACTGCTGCAACTTCCTGTGGGCTCCTCTTTCTGTTATTAAGCCTCTCCAATTCATTCAGATTCAGCCTTCCCAAGATATACTTTCAGCTCACTTATCCACACTTCACTGGCTTCCATTTCAGGCTTTGGTCCATTACAATGTGCTTGTCTAAGGAACAGCAAGGAGAGCTGCCCTACTCTACCTTCAGGCAAGGCTCAAACCCTATATCCCTACCCAACGTATCCATCCTATCATCTCTGGACTTAAGGTAGTAAAGCTCATTCCTGTCCTGACACCTGTGCTGGAACAATTTTCCCCTGAAAGTAGGATAGCAGGGTCCCAGCCCATCTTCAAAAAAGTCTGAAAGCATACACCCTTTAAAACTGTCTTAAATGTAAAACTGTTAGTCCCGCCCCCTCACCATTAGCTACAATTTGCTGATATCAATTTTTTTAAAGTATGAACTATTACTGAAATATGTGGTTGTCCCAAAACAGCTTGCATGCAATCATTGTAAGTTAATCAGGCTGAGATCATCTGCTAAATGACTAAAATTGTATGTAGAAAGAGAAGGATGGAGAGAGGACAGAGAAAGAATAGGGGTAAGATAATTAAGGAATTATTTTAGAGATGATAGAGAGTCTGAAAAAATGAAGAATGTGGAATTTTTGTGACAGAGAAGCACTTTCTCTTTAGCTGTGGGTAATTAGTCAAAATATAGCTAAATTTATTCTGAATATTTACCTGTTTAACATAGAGGGGAAAAAATGAATGGGCATAGAAATAAAACTTAATCTTGCAGCCAAATATTATTTGCCAGCCTGAGGGACACTGAATAAGTACACCTGGTCAATATAATTAACAATGTTGATTACTATGTAATTATTAGTATTAGTCATAGTAATATTTTTTAAAGGATTTCCTTTTGTAAGGTAATGTCATTTATTTTATTACAATATAGTGTATACATTCATAGTAATAGTTACTGTAATGCTTGTGTAGGCTGGAATGAGTCAAACACAGGTTGGTGTAGCAGGAATACTCTTAGGTATACTCTTAGTAGGTACAGTAGTAGGTACAGTAAATACAATAGCACTGTATCAGGCACAGCCTGGAGTAAAGAAAAGATAATCCGTATGCAAACGGGAAAATTAATCTTTGCTATGGAGTAGTAACTGAGAGCAACTCTCACTTAAACACACATTACAAACAAACAATATCCCACAACCCTACCCTGACCAAACAGACATAAATATGCTACACTAGTGACCCAGACGCACAACAGGTGCACCAGGTGAATGAAGGGGGTGGAGAGGAATGCTGACTTCAGAACGCCAGTGACGCCAACTGCCAGAGTGGTGGTGCCCCAGGATTGGGAGATGTGACAGTTACACCTGGTTTTCTTGCCAATATGCAATTTAGATATGAGACAAACAAGAGAGAAGGCCAGATAGACAGACACAAAGTGGGGAGAGAATACTGCTAAATGCTATGATTGCAAAGATTTAGACTTAAAGATTGAGAAAAAATATAGATCATTCTCATTAATGGTGTTCCCCAAGGTTTAGTTCTAGGCCTTCTCTTCTTTTCTCTATACCAAGTCACCAAAATAACCTCACATGGTCTAATTTATCACCATGGCTGAATCCCTGGGCAACACCACAATTTTCACAATTTAGAAACGAGTAGGCAAGAGGTTGGTGCGTAATTCCATGGCGGTAAATTTAAATAGATATATAAATAATAAACGGTGCACAGATGAATAAGGGAAAAGGTAAAAACAAACACTTAGAAGAAACAAAATAAAAGGTTGATTTTAATGTCCAGGGAAGCCGTATTCGGGAGATGCGTTGGTGGAAATGAACCACGACGCACATTGACACGGAGCAGGAAACAGTAACACAGATGTTCTCCCTTGCTTCAGTTAGATTTTAATCTAACAACTCCACAGGCTTTCAGTTGAAACTTGTTATTGCCTACAGTGCAAAAGGCGACACCACCTGTCTCAAATCCTACATTCTTACCTGAGCTATTTTTCTGCCACCTCTGGTCTCTATGGCTTTCCACTCTCCTAATTAACTGTATCAAGCACCAACGCTCTAATTAGAAACAGCTGCAATGTCAAGGGGCTGTTGAATGCAGCTCTGTCTTTGATGACTCATGTCTCGTCTCAGATTTCACCATTGGTGACTTGGACTCGCCTTCTATCAGTGGTAATCTGGATTTCTTGTATATTTGAATTTGGAGTGGATTAAATAGAATATAAGCAGCATGGCAGTGGGGCTGATGATCTAGTTTTTGGAAAGAAGCACACAGCTGGCGCACACAGCATAAATCATCTGTGATGGATCGTTCTGGAACGAAAGGCTCTGTTTGAATATCATTATTTGGTGAATGTTTGAAACTGCATTGCAGTTTTAGGTCAAACATCAATTATTTGCAAATAAGTTACAAAAGTATTCACTAAAGATTTAATATCCGCATTGAAGAACGAAATATTTTTTGGGTGAGCATATTGTTGTGTTCCACTTGCATTATCTTAGTAAGATTTAAAACATATCAGGCGATCCAATATTTAGGACATGTAAGATGTAACCAATTTAAACGTGCATTTCATGTACCCAAATAATTCTAGTCTACCTTTCGCTAAAAGACAAGTGAAATGCACCAAAACCTCTGAGGAATGTTTCCAGCACCTTGTTGAATTTATGCCCCAGGCAGTTCTGAAGGCAAAAGGGGGTCCAACCTGTAGCTAATGATGTGGCCAGTAATGACCATTGGGCAACAGGAAAATCAAAGTGACTTTTGGCAACCTGCCATTTATGATCATAATAGACGCTCCTCAAGTGATCAAAGAACACCAGTAAAGGCCCTTGCACACAGAGTCCGAAATTCGCATCCGAATTGTTCGCACGTAAAAAAATAAAAACGACCTCACGTTATGTCAATCATGCATGAACACTGCCTCCGAAACTTTCGTCCGTAATAAAAACAATCGGATCAGGTTCGATTTTCTGCATTTTTTATCGCATCCATAGACAGCATTTTGAGAGATTTTTGACAATTCAGAGCCACCACACAAGGGACATACAAAATCCAGAATGGACATAAATACACACACACACACAGTCACACACACAGGCGGCCGGCGGAAGCGCTGGGCAGACAGAGCAGCTGTATGCAGGTTATATTTTATAACCAAATAATCCATTATCAATTGAATTGGAAACAACCAACAATAGACAACCCGGCATACAGGATAGTGGAGCTTGACCGAGCTAGAAGATCTCGATTACTTAGATGATCTGGTACTACTGGCCCAAACACACCAACAGATGCAGGAAAAATTTGGAAAACTGGAAGAAACTGCTGCTCTGCTCAGACTCAAAATAAACCCATCAAAAACGAAAGTAATGCATATCAACAGCAAGAACAACACACCCACAACACACCCGTCATGGACGAAAACGCACTAGAGGATGTAACCAGCTTCACATACCTTGGTAGCATCTTTTCAGTAGAAGGTGGCACGGAGGACGATGTATAAGCCAGGATCAGAAAAGCAAGGGCATACTTTTAACATGCTAAACAATATCTGGAAGGCATAAAACCTGTCACTCAAGACCAAACTACAGATCTTCAACTCAAACATAAAGACCACTCTATGGCTAAAAAACCTGGAGAATTACAACCACCATACTCAATAAGCTGCAAACCTTCATCAACCAGTGCCTCAGACGCCTCCTGGGAATATACTGGCCCAACATTATCTCTAATGCCAACCTGTGGGAACTCACCAAACAAAACCCAATAGAAATGCAAATCTGGGCAAGGAAATGGAAGTGGATAGGACACACACTCAGAAGAAATAAATAAATCACTTAACAGGCTCTGATGTGTAACCCACAGGGCAGGAGAAAGAGAGACAGACCAAGAACCACCCGGAGAAGAACAACAGAACAGGAGATGAAGGACTGACATGGAAAAACCTGGAACAGAGGGCCCAAGATTAGAAAGGATGGATGAGCTTTGTCGATGGCCTATGGGAATTTAAAGGTTTAACTTACTATTAGAAAGTAACACACCAATAGAATCCACTGTTTTATGAGGACATGTCAGATGAATATACCCTTAACATGTTTTCAAATAATTGTGGGCTGCCTACATACTGCTGATTAGCTCCAGCAAGAGAATCAGAGAATATGTAAAGGGTGGAGTATGGTGTAAAGAACGCAGGAGTCGAAAACAGGAGTTCACATAACTAACTTTATTGTGGAACGCGCAGAATTAAATAAACAAACTAAGATGACATCGGCTACTTTAGTAAAACAGGCAACTGTTGTGCCCAAAGGAAAATAACAAACCTCTAATTACTGCAGTAAATGGTACAGGCACACAATAGTAAGATTCATTTCACAGCCCACCCAGGGCTGGACGTGACAGAATCCCCCTTCAAAAGCCCACCACACAGTCCAGGCAGCCCGGGGAAAGGCAGTCCAGGCAGCCCGGGGAAAGGCAGTTCAGGCAGCCCAGGGAAAAGCAGTTCAGGCAGCCTGGGGAAAAAAGGAAGACCCGACACGGGCAGGGGTTCTGGCAGCCCTGGCGGCAGGGGGTCTGGGAGACCTTGCACAAGCAGGGGATCTGGGAGCCCTGACACAAGCAGGGGGTCTGGGAGCCCTGGCACAAGCAGGGGGTCAGACGGCGGTGTCAGCAACGGGGGTCTGGACAGCGGCGTCAGCGTCAGGGGTCCGGACGGCGGCGTCAGCGAGGGGGGCCCTGACGGTGTCGTCAGCGACGAGGGTCCTGACAGTGTCGTCAGCGACGGGGGTCCTGGGACGGTCAAAACCGTGGGCCCCGGTGACAGGGGTTCGGGGAGTCCTGGTGGCAGGGTGTCATGGAGCCCTGACAGCGGGGTTCCTGGGAGCCCTGTCAGCAGGGGTTCTGGGAGCCCTGGCAGCAGGGGTTCTGGGAGCCCTGGCAGCAGGGGTTCTGGGAGCCCTGGCAGCAGGGGTTCTGGGAGCTCCAGCGGCGGCTGCTGAGCAGGGGATCAGGATTCCTCCATGGCTGCGTTGTCACCAAAGCGCGGTGGCAGAGGGAGGATCAGGACCTCCAGGTTCGTAGCTAGGAGGGGCCCAGGTGTGGGTGACCCTGAGCAGGCTGCCGAAGGCTGTGGCGCAGAAAGCGGCCCATCGGCCATCTTGTGGAGGTCGGCCATCTTATGATGGAAGGCCCTACCCCTCCGATGGGGAGCCCTGGACTGGGGGCTAACACCCTGAACCGAAGTGCTAGGGGCAATTACTGAAGCCCTAGGGGCAACTAGGGGGGCCCTAGGGGCAGGAACAGGAGGCCTAAGGGGAATAACTGGTGCCCTAGGGGCAATAACTGGTGCCCTAGGGGCAGGAGCCCTAGGGGCAGGAGCCCTAGGGGCAGGGACTGAGGCCCTAGGGGCAGCTACAGGGGCCCTAGGGGCAATTACAGGAGGCCTAGGGGCAGTAACTGAGGCCCTAGGGGCAAAAACTGGAGCCCTAGGGGCAATAACTGGAGCCCTAGGGGCAGGAACTGAAGCCCTAGGGGCAAAAAAACTGAAGCCCTAGGGGATCTAGCCTGAGAGCTAGGAACTATGCTGGCCTGAGAGCCAGGGAAACAACCAGCCTGGGAGCTGGGGACAAAACTAGCCTGTGAGCTAGGGGAACAGCCGGCCTGGGAGCCAGAGAAAGAACTAGCCTCTGGGCTAGAGAAGCTGGAAAAGTTAGCCGGACAGTGGGGGGTGCTAGCCCGAAAGCTAACGGCGCTACACTGGGAGCTAGTGGGGCTACCACAGCTAGCCTGTGTGCTAGCAGGGCTAGCCTCTATGCTAGGGGACCTAGGCATCATGCTGGCGAAGCTAGGGGATGTGCTAGCCTGAGAGCTAACGGGGCTACTACAGCTAGCATGAGACGAGGGAGAGCTAGGCTGTGAGCTGAGGTGGCTGATGGGAGAGTGGGAAACCCTACCTAGGGGACTAGCCCCCTAGATCCACAAGGAGTTTCCAGGCCTTCCTGACATCGTCCAGGTAGGCATCTCCTTCCGTCTCCTCCTCCTCTGATAGGAAGATCTCCTCCTCCCCCTCGGAGCAGCCGTCGGTTGCCTCCTCCTCCTCCATCTGGAAGTACTCCTCCTCGGAGTCGACGTCCCACATGGAGGCGAATCGGACCCGCTCAATAAGCTGCTCACGCACAGTAACGTAGGAAGAGCGAGAGCATGCCGCCACCGCCCCCCCAAAAAACCTCCCACCGAGAGTGGGGAAATCTCTCCTCGGTTCCGTGGTATGTCCTTCGCTGTCTAATTTTCATAAAGGTCTATCAATCTGTCACGATGGCCCATGCAGTGGAAGGAGAGACAGGCGCTAAGGATATGCAATAATATAACAGAATTTATTTGAACACAGAAAACAAAACTGCCTCGTGGGGCTAAACAGAAAAGAAATACGGAACATGTAATTACGACCAGGTAACAGGAATACATTATTAGACAGGGAACAAGACCAAACACACAACCTAAATACAACACCTAATGAGAGACAATGGGAAACACCTGGGGGCAGAGGCAATGCTGGTGAGACACGATAGGTTGACTGGGGAACACGTGATATACACAGAGGGAAACCATGGAGACAACTGAACAGACACATAACAGGAAGAGCCTAACACCGTGCAATGTATATAACAACCAGAAGGGGGAACCAAAAAATCACAAAACACATAATCAAAACAAAGACACACATAGGGAAGCTACTCAAACCTAGACACAGAACACTAGACAAACTAACCACCCTGTGAAGCATTAAATAACTAAGGCAAACAAACACAAGAGACACACTAGCACAAACCAAATGAAAGTCTATTTCACAGCCCACCCAGGGCTGGACGTGACACTGAGCCGTGACAGAATAGAAAAAGGAGTACAATATTATTGAATACCCTGACGCGCTCCTGCTACCCTCTCTTCAAGGAGTTCATATATGTGATCGAAATTTTGAGATTCATAGCCCATACCAGCTAGGTTTGGATTAAACCAGCTTACTGATTTTGCAGTGGGAAGGTAGCCTTGTGGTTAAGGCATCTGACTGGTGTCCAAAAGTTCCCTGGATTTAATCCCCAAACCACTAAGTTGAAATCTCTGCTATTCTGTCCATGAGCATGACAGTTGAACCTGATTTCTCTTTTTTCCCCCAGTAACATTTCCCCACAGGTCATTGTTGCAAATAAGAATTTGTCCTTAATAAACTTGACATTTAAATAACATTTAATTTGTTGGCATGTGGAAAGACAAAGAGAACCATTGTAATAGGCTGGGGTTTTAAGCCTCATTAGTTGAACATTGCTACTGGTTGACAATATATTCATTGTGTGGCTAATTCAATTAAAAAAGGGTATTGTGAACTAGCAAACCAAGAACTCTTCTAATTGTTTTAATGCCTCTAATGGTTTTCATAGTCTAACGTTCAGAGTAAATATTCCCATTCACTGCATAAGAGCTGCTAAATGAGCAGTTTACTTCTTTAACAACCTGTGGAAAATCTACTTCTTACTGGAAGTGTATATACAGTATTTTGCATAAAATATATATAGATTATATACAATTCTGGTCACCATTATTGGGACCCTTGAATATGTTGTACAATATATTTTGAGAAAATAGAAATCTACCTACATTCTATTATCAGAATATTTTAGTAAGATGTCCAAAGATATTCAACACATACTTTCATGTACTGATTTCACATAACAAACATATAATATAACCACACAGCATTAAATGCACCCTTTCCTTATGTTGGGTTGCACAACACTTAGCAACAACGACATCCTTGAAGAGTGTATTGTCTGTCTATAGGCTTCATTCACCTGTCTGCTGGTAGTCTCTCCAACACTCTAATTGCAATTTGTTCAAGGACTCTGTATAATACAGACTGCGTTGTAATAGTAATAATAAGCTTTATTTGTATAGCACCTTTCATACACGGAATGCAGCTCAAAGTGCTTTACATTTGGAACATTTAACAAAGAGGATAAAATCATAATAACAATAAAAAAATGTATACATATGAATTGAAGTACATATGTTTAAGCAACATAGGGTCTGATAAATATGCAGCCTTCTATAGGAAATTATATAGGAAACAGGGTGCAGTTCAGCTAGCACGCTCTCTTCTTGGTCTTAGTTAAAAGTCTAGCAGCAGTGTTCTGTATAAGTTCCAATTTCTTTTTATGTTTATTTGGCAGACCAGTAAAAAGTGCATTGCAGTAGTCTAACCTAATAGTGATAAATTCATTGCAAAAGTTTTGGCAGTAAGACTGCCTATATTTAGTAATCCCATGTATGGAGGTATGGAAACGATATTCATTAAATTCCTAATTTAAAAACGGCCTTTTCTTTTCACTACACTGCAAAAATTGACTATCTCAATATAAGAAAAAAAACTTTAATTGAGAAGATTCAGACTATAAACAAGTGAAATTAACTGCCAGTGGGGTAAGACAATTACACTTGGTAAGATTTCTTGAAATAAGAAAAAATATCTAGGCTCTAGAAAAGTGAGTAATCACTTGAAATAAGTGTTAAAACACTCAATCCAGGCACTCTTATTAAGTCAAATAAACTTAAAACT
>JACXGM010032167.1:0-12713 GCA_016801145.1 Umbra pygmaea
GGAAACTTGGTTGACCTCTTCTGGTCTGGAAACTTGGTTGACCTCTTCTGGTCTGGAAACTTGGTTGACCTCTTCTGGTCTGGAAACTTGGTTGACCTCTTCTGGTCTGGAAACTTGGTTGACCTCTACTGGTCTGGAAACTTGGTTGATCTTAGCTGGCCGTGGAGCGGAAACACCGGCCTCTTGTGGCCGTGGAGCGGAAACACCGGCCTCATGTGGCCGTGGAGCGGAAACACCCCAAACCCTTACAGAAGGGGTTTCCTTTTCCTCTTCGTCAGACGACTCTGACCCACTTATAAGGTCAGGCATCTCGTCGTCATCGCTCTCATCATTAATGAGGCTCGGATAGGCGGCCCTCTTGGGAAACGGGGAGGCGGCCCTAGTGGGACTCTGGGCAGCCTCTTCCCATCCTGGCCTGGGAAGAGGGTGCTGCCTTAGGAGGAGCTGTGGGTGTCATCCGGATCTGGGCAACAGGTAGAACCTTCCGGATAACCTGGAGAAGGCGTTCCCCATACAATGGGTCTTCCTGGTCCATTTGCCGAAACCGGACGGTCCCCAGTTTACACTCCAGTACTCTCCTGTTCCACACCTCTTCTTCTGAACATGGGTCTTTCCTTATTTCAGTGAAGATTAAATCCCTCTGGGAACTGAGGCCGGTGGCCATCTTGGAACTGGGACTGGTAGCCATCTTAGAACTGGGGCTGGTAGCCATCGTGGAACTGGGGCTGGTAGCCATCGTGGAACTGGGGCTGGTAGCCATCGTGGAACTGGGGCTGGTAGTCATCTTGGAACTGGGACTAGTAGCCTTCTTGGAACTGGGGCTGGGAGCCACCGTCTTGGAACAGGAACTGGGTGCCCTCTTAGGAGCTTCAAAAGGGGCAGGTGTCTCAAAGACACGACGGCGAAGGATGTAGTCCCCATCCATAGCCTCCCTGACTAAAAAGTCATCATAGGAGACTTCGTAGAGGTCCCATAGAGGATCCTCCTGGGCCCAGCCACTGTAAAATGGCTCACTCCCAGCCATTTTATATTTAGGCGAGGTATTCTGTAATGATTCACTCAAAAGTGAAAAGAACAATGTTTATTTTTCAAACAGGTACGTATGTCCAAGGTCTACTGTACAGAACAATCCAAGGCAGAATTATCCATAAACACAGCAGGAGTCAGGCCAGAATATCTACAACAGGTATTGCAAAGGTACAGGGGAAATCCAAGGCAGAATATGTCTTAAACAAGCAGAGGTCAAACCAGAACAACAATACAGGAATAGAATGCTTAGTAAATGGAATCAATACTCACAATACCTTGCAAACAGGCAATGGTGAGTGTGTGGCTTAAATAGGACTGGGTGAGAGCAGGTGTTCAGAATTTGGATGATTGAGTCCGGGTTATGGGAATTGTAGTTCGGAACAGGCATGATTAGGGAAGCTGTAGTCCACAGGAAGAAGAACTGGGGAATGGGAATTGTAGTTCTGAGCAATGTAAATAGGGAAGTGGCAGTTTCCAGGGAAGGGGAACTGGGGAACGTTACAGTGACTAGTCCTGAGACATGTTGGACAAAACCTACTGAGTCAATTATTGCTCTAAAAGCCTTTTGGCTTTTATTACCGCAAATTATAATATTTTCTGCCATAACTAATTCAGGTAATCCATTGAGAAAGACTGGATATGGCCCAGGTGGGCTGTAGATAGTAGCTATAAAAACTGATTGAGTAAGCCGCATAGATTTCATGACTTGAATTTCAAGACACAAACACGCCACCACCTTTGCGAGATTCACGGGGGGATATGGTCACCAGTGTAACCATGAGGAGAGGCCTCATTAAGGGCAATCTCATTCATCTAGTGTGCATAAAAACAATCCTGTATGTGTACTTATGTGCTTGCGCATTAAAAAGTGGGATTTATCAAACGATCATATGACCATTTTACACACACCGGTAGGAAATCACCATTGATAGGTACTACCGGTACTTGTTCTTAGCTTCAGTGCTCGTGCACAGCCTCTATGATTTGCTTATAACCACACCCCTAATCACCCAAATATGGTCATAATCATTTGTGTATGGGTTAATTTTTGTAAATACAATGTCCATGGTAAAATCTCAGCTAAAAGAGTCTCCATTGAATGTCATCACAAAGTTGGTCTCCAGTATCCAAAACTAGACAATTAATCATAACAGCAATAACAGTGCCTTGGAGTAATCTTGGTTCAGTCACCAGTTTATGTTGAGAGTGGGGTATCCATGGAATTGTCCAATTATGTCCCTATATGACAAGTCTAAAAAAGATGAAACATTTCATAACGTTGCCAAACAAACACTCAACAAAATTATCTCAGACTCCCTGTCTCTGCCAGTCTCTCCCTGGCTGTCTGTCCCCAGCTTTGACGGTAGACAGACATGAACACTCTGTCACCTTGTTACAGTAGCTTTTCTCATTGACTCGAATTCAAACAGCTGCACACACTGGTTGACATTACCTTAGCTAGCCAAGGTCCACTAACCGCTAGCTAACATAAAGTGTGACCTGGAATTTATTGCAAGGAAAACAAAGACTGTTGTTATATAAATAATGTTTGTGTTTTTATAAATGTGTTTTAGACTGTTGATTTCCAGGCACGCAATGTAACTGTATAGTGAGCAACTACTGACACTGAGGGAATTGGGGTTGATATCATTTGGAACTTAAAAATGTGCTTTTAAGTGTCTATAATCAGCACAAATGCTTTTATTGCATATTATTAATATTATTTGAATTGTATAGTTATAAATACAGTGAAATATTGGGGGGTAAAATCCTATTTTTCCCAGGATTGGGGGGGCGTGTCCCCTTCCTTCGTCCCCCCGGGATTTCCGCCTATGATTGTATAGCAAATCTTTCATTGGAGGATCAGCGTCACTTTCGAATTCACATGGTCTCAGTCTGTTATGATTCAAAAAGGGTTTTACAAATAATTTAAGAAGTGACTTAGCTAATTTGCATTTATAGCCAATTAATAGAAATAACCTGACTTGGTCAAATTAGATGAAATAACATAGCTTAGGAATATTACACGGAAATGTTTAATAGAAATGTTTTAAATCAAAACATTACATTTATAATTCACACATAACAAAAATGTTCCATTACTAGGCTACTCTACGTTTCTAGATAAAAGAAGGGCACCACTCCAGCTAGGATGGATTCTGTCACTCTTCAGCAGGTTAGACTTGACCATTTTTGTGTGCAAGTCCCAAAAAGAGAGCATGTGTCTACAAATCTCCTGTGACGGGCAGAACTCAGTTTTCAGCCAGCGATTGAGTCTTCTGTAGATCTCATCACTACCCCTAACTGGGCAGGGACCAGAGACAATTACTCAATGATGACACATCTAGATAATTTACAAGCTGAACTATGTTCTGCTTAGTAAACTTTGACTGTTTTATCCTAACATCGTTGGTGCCAACATACATGAATAACAATATCTCTGTACTCTCCAGCCTTGCCCGTTCTTGATTTCGCTAGCACCAACCTCAGATTATTCTCTATGTCGGTAGCCCTGGCCCCAGGTAAACACTGTATGATCGCTAGCTGATTCTTCATTCTAATATTAATGGTGTCACTTCGCAATTAATGGTTGCGAATCTTTCCCTTTTGTCATTGGTCCTGCTTAGACACGTCTGCCGTCCAATCCCACATAGGCCCTGAGTCAGACTCCAGTGGATAAAACTGGTTGAAAGAGTTTGTCGCCGGCTTGGAATATGACACCGGCCTCTTTTCCCAGCAACCATGAGAAGGTTGTCCGGTTCGTTCAATGAAAAAGTGAGGTGAAAAATAATATAGTATGTTGATAGACTCATAAAATAGAGTCTAGCGTAGATGATAAAAAATAATAAACGTAAAACTGTTTAATTTGTATATTGTACATAGGCACATCATCAGTAGCTGCCTGTACATACTATATAGAGCAATTCCTACATATACAGTACATCTATATACAAATATATACTGAACCCTAGAAAAAAAGGTTTTCTTTATATTATGTCTTTCTTGGGAAAGTTTATTTTGTCTATTCAGCTTGCATGCAATCTTTGATTGTATCTGTAAATCTACCCAGGCTTAATTTCGTCCTAGCTACTTAGGTAAAATATATGCGTCTTGACTTTCTCACGCCTCTTGTTATGTCATGAGTTGATGAACTGTATGCTGAGCAGCCAATTAGAGACCTTCTAGATGAGGTGGTAGACTGTTATTCTGTGAAGGATTACTCTACGTTAAGCATTCAAAAGAACAGCTATTCTGGCATTCCTGTGAATTAGGTGGTGTGAAATCCAGAGGATGTGTGTGCAATGGTGTGTTAAAGTAACCGTTGAACTAGCTGCATCTGACCCCTCCAGGCAATTTGACACCATGCTTGATTGTTATCACAATGGCAGGCAGGTCCTTCCTAGCACTGAGTGGTCTATTGCAGAATCCTCTCTTTCTTCAGAACTTGACCTCTGTATAGAATGTGTGGCAGAGCTGCAGAGGGCCAACCCAGGCTGAGGTTACTAATATTGTGTCAGAGCCTGGATCCAGGAGTCCCATCCAGGAATGTATTAGTGGACTGGAGTGGGGGGTTGAGACTGGGTGAGAATGTGGGCCATAATCCAGATCCACTCAGGTTCCTTGCTGCTGTCTCTTTCTGTGAGGGAAAATAATGCTGACCAGGCTATTGGCCTGACGATGGCTGCATTTCCATGACAGCAAGATCCTTATACACTCCTTCAGCTTCAAAGTAATGGAGAAGATGTGTTTACCTTACTACAGACTAACTACTACAGACGTAATACTACACATACATACTACTACAGAGGTACTACTACCCGAGGTACTACTACAGATGTACTACTACAGACGTACTACTACAGACGTACTACTACAGACATACTACTACAGATGTACTACTACAGACATACTACTACAGACATACTACTACAGACTTACTACTACAGACGTACTACTGCAGACATACTACTACAGACTTATATATACGTACGTACAGACATACTACTACAGACATACTACAAAAGACGTACTACTACAGACATACTACTACAGACTTACTACTATTGATTTTGTATTACAGAACTTACTATTCGAGGAAATATTAATACTTCTTACTACATTTATTCTCTAAGAAATCTTTAAGGTTGAATTCCCTTTGAACACAATAAGTTAAGCTGATATGTGAAACTCAGATGGGGAATCTCCTAAAAGCCCCTGTGACATGGAATTTGGTGTAGCGGGCTAAGCTAACTTATGGACCACACATGTCCACTGGTGATGGGGTTTCGAGCCCGAGCTCTGACAACTTTTTGTGCTCACCCTCTCTGTCTCTCCCTAGCTTCTGTTTCCTACTGTTCTGTCAATAAAACAATCAAAATGTGATGCAACAAATAAACTGAACAAATCCCAGATGAGGCAGTGACCCCTAACTCAAAGTCTATTCAGATTCCTGGGATGACAACTGACGGTTGTGTTGCCAGGTCACAAATAGACAGAAACATGCTGTCTTCTGATCAGTTGGAATTTAGGACATATACATTTCCCCCTTGCAGAAAAACTCGCAGAAGCCCAGAGACGATTTGCCACCTTGCAGAATGAGCTGCAGTCATCTCTGGATGCGCAGCGCGAGAGCAACGCGCCAGGCCTTCGCAAACGGAAGACGGTGTTCCATCTTTCTCAGGAGGAACGCTGCAAACACCGAAACATCAAGGACCTGCAGCTGGCCTTCTCCGAGTTCTACCTCAGCCTCATCCTGCTGCAGAACTACCAGGTTAGGGCGCTAAACACGACCCCTTGACTCTAGCTCAGATTTATTCTGTTAAGTAGTCATTAAGCAGATCATGTAAGTCAGATGTTGTTGTTCAGAGCAAAAGTTACAACATTCAATTTAAGATAGTTAGATGGGACAAACACTTAACTCAATGTGACCATGTGAGAATATGATGCCAAGTCATTTGGTGTATAGAAAGATGAGGTAAGGACCTACAACGGAGACCTGTGAAACACCAGTAGAGATAGCCAGTGAACCGGTAGTTCATGTACCACAGAGGAAGAGCTAATATGTCGCGTTCATCTGTGGGTTTATGGGATTGCAAGAAAAGATTTTACTGCTCAATAGAGTTTTCATCACACAAGCTATTGTCAATTAATACTGAAAAATCTCCTGCTAGTTGCCTTACTGGAGGAGGACAGTGGTATGCAACAGTTGTCCTCCATCTTGAAGATGCAGAGGATTTATTACGATGTTGTTTGCGGTGTTCAAATGTGTCTGCCTGACAGTGCCATACAGTGATTTTTTTGCCGTCATTGGTGTGATCCCAGTTTAAGAGCATTCCAACTATTTTTTAATGATTGTGCTATTCTGTGAGGCCTTATAGTTTAATTTGAATCCCATTACAAATAAAATAAATGTGTTTTCTTTGATCACTCATGTTTTCTTTAAAGAATGGTACACATTTTACAATTTCTGCAGGGGTCTGTAATCTTAGCAGGATTTTAATTTAATCGACCTTATTGACATTATGTTGAAATTTACAGAATGGTTTGTCTCTTCCAGAATTTAAACTTCACAGGTTTCCGTAAGATCCTGAAGAAACATGACAAGATCCTGGAGACGCCCCGCGGGGCTGACTGGCGTGTGGCTCAGGTGGAGGTGGCCCCATTTTACACCTGCAAGAAAATCACCCAGCTCATTTCTGAGACTGAGGTGCGCTTAGGTTTTGTTTACGTTGATATCAATGCTTTTCCAGTGATATTGTTTATTGATCGTAGCCTTATGCAGGAGTTGGATTTCTTGAAGCTAGTAATAAATGAGCTAATAATCAATTATAATTGGGCATATTTCCCTTCCAAGCATATTCTGATCCTGTTCTTTGACACCATTTTCCAGCACATATTAGTAACTTAGCATGTATCCAGACCAATTTACAGCACATTCTAGTAACTTAGCATGTACACTCTTAAAAATAAAGTTGCCAGGAAGAACCACAACGGGGGTTTCACAGCGATGCCATAGAAGAGCCTTTTTTGGTTCCCCAAAGAACCTTTCACTGAATGGTTCCTTGAAGAACCAATTTTTTCTTAGTGCCATTAAGAAATGTGAAAATAATGCATAACTGCCCAATACTAAACATGTTGCCTTTTATGTTACTAATATAAGTTTAAATATTTTTTGTAGTCTAATTAACATAGGAGGCATAAATCTATTCATAGCGGTCAGTGCAGAGATTGTGACACGCCACCACAAATAAATCAATGTATGGGAAACAAAAAATTTACTCCAAAAATGTAAGGTCACATGAGATTGATGGTGAAGAACCATTTTATGATCTAAAGTACCTTTTGGCGCTACAAAGAACCTTTTGTGCAATGGAAAGGTTCTTTAAATGTTAAAGGTTCTTTAAGGAACCATATACCCCAACACAGAAACTTTGAAGAACCTTTATTTTTAAGAGTGTATCCAGACCAATTTACAGCGCATTTTAGTAACTTGGCATGTATCCAGACCAATTTACAGTAGTAAGTGCAAAAATTTTCTAACTGGCCCCTTGGTAAACCCTAACCTGTGCTCAACCAGCGGAGATACAGAGACCCACGGCACCCATGGAATATGGCACTGTACTCTAATTGCTTCAGCAGTATGCAGTAGATGTGACCTTGTTACGATGTGTCTTTGTTGTGTTTTCAGGCTCTGGTGACCACAGAACTGGAGGGAGGAGACCGTCAGAAGGCCATGAAGCGTTTGAGAGTACCTCCATTGGGAGCCGCACAGGTAGAGACTGCATGGCTCCATTTTATTTGAGCTCATGGCCAAGCGAACAAATCCCTTATCCATTATTTCTACCAGTCTTTCTAAGCACTAGTCTCTTTCGCTAACAAAGCAGTCCTGAACACTGTGTTATTTTAACATACAGACTGGAGACAAATTAAAGGAATAAATGAGTGGAGGAACATAACAAACGCAGATGCAGTGAGGGGGATTTTCCAGGCATGGTTTGTGTCCATTTGTCCCCTTAGAGGGAAGGATCAAGTTATTCTGATTGATCACCTTTATCACATGGTGAAACTTTTCTATCCTGGTGGGAGTGGTCTCTTCCAGGATGACAAGGCCCCCATCCACAGGGCATGAGGGGTCACTGAATGGTGGGATGAGTATGAAAATTATGTGAATACTATGTTATGACGCAGTCACCAGGATTCATCCCAATTGAACAACTATGGAAGATTTAGAGAGTGCTCTACTCCGCCGTAATCAAAACACCAAATGAGGGCATTACCTTTTGGATTAATGGTTTTTCTTGCCTTCAATAGAGTTCCAGAATCTTGTAAATTCCATGCCAGGGTGCATTGAAGCTTTACTGGCGACTCTTGGTGGCTAACCTTATTATTATTTTTCATGCTACAAAGCAAAGGAAGTGGAATGTAAGCTAAAGAACCAACCATTCCTGGGCTACTGTATTTGCAGCTCATGCCAGGATTTCATCAATATCAATCCTGTCAGGCAGAGCCGCATCCTTTCCATTCACCATCTCCTTCCTGCTATGTATACGTCACACCCTATTCATCCTGACTCTATCGATCCTGTAAGTGCCTCTCCTAGTTAGGCTTGGACAAAATGCTTTTCCACAGGGGATGATAAGAGAGGGCTGAAAGAGGGCTTCACATTCCATATCATATGTCCACTAGATTTATAGCTGAATTAATACAAATGCCATGTTCACACTGAATTGCACCAGATCCAAAGGTCTCAGCGGGAACCTTGATACAACATGCTGTTTTAGCACATAGAAAAAAAACTTGTTAATACACTTAAATGTAAGGATACTTATATTCCTATAAACATAGATGAAATGGTCAGCCCCACAACCCGTATAGGTTAACTGTATGTTGTGAATGGTTTTAGCTACACTGGGTACAGTGTATGTCAAGCTAAATTAATTAGAGATTGCAATGGGGTTCTCCAGGCTGGACAGCCTAAAGTATGGGCCTAGAACACTTTACATTTTAGTCATTTAGCAGACACTCTCATACAGAGCGACTTACTGTAAAATATCTCATTTTGAGAAATAAAATGTACATTTAACTCAATGAAGTAGTGATAAGTAAAGTTAGTGATAGAATGGCAGTTGCAAATGTATCAGCTGCTCATTGCTCATCTTTGTTACTCTTTGGTACTTTTCATTCTGCAGCCTGCTCTAGCTTGGACTACCTTCCGTGTTGGCCTGTACTGTGGGGTGTTCATCGTCCTTGCTGTCGCCTTCATCCTCACTGGTTCGTTCAAACAAAACCATGCTATTAAAGCCTTTTGGTGGGTCCTGGTTACAGAATAAAAGGAATTAGAGGGAAACTGAAGTTGTGCATACTTTTTTGTTATGTTATGACTGTTGTGATTTTTTGTAATTATTTTGCAGGTGCTGTACTCATCCGCAACGACAACGTGTGGCCCCTGGTGCGAATCTACCGAGGTGGCTTCCTGCTGATCCAATTCCTCTTCCTGTTGGGCATCAACACGTACGGCTGGCGCCAGGCGGGTGTCAACCACGTGCTCATCTTTGAGCTGAACCCGCGCAGTAACCTCTCCCACCAGCACCTGTTCGAGGTAAGGATGAACAAGGGGTGTGGCATAGGGGGTGTGGCATAGGGGGTGTGGCATAGGGGGTGTGGCATAGACAACAAATAGGAACCATGACCACGTACTGAGACGTCTAACGAAAGTATCCAATTCATCCATTACCACTAAGGAAATGGAGCCCGAAATTAAACATGAAGAAGGACGTTTATTTGATTCATTTGGCAGACACAGTTATCCAGAGTGACTTACAATAAGTACGGGGACATCCCCTGGAGCAACTTAGGGTTAAGTGCCTTGATCAAGGACACAATGTTTTGGCCAGGAATTTAACCATCAACCTTCTCCCTATCCACTGAGATATCTGATGCCCCTAAGAGAATATTAATAATACTAGTAATCCATAGAAACACAACTATGATTTCTTTTTTTCTTAGTCACATTGCCAAAGAGGATACTGCTTTATACTAGATGTAGTTTTGGATGCCTTTTTGAGTTGTTTCTCTTCTGTAGATCGCTGGGTTCCTTGGAGTGCTGTGGTGTCTGAGCATCCTGTCATGCCTGTATTCAGAGTACACCCTGCTGCCCATGCAGGTCAACCCCCTCATCCTGTATGGCTTCATGTTCCTTTTCCTCATTAACCCCTTCAAGACTGGATACCACAAGTCCCGCTTCTGGCTACTCAAACTGCTGGTGAGCTGCTTTCAAAAGTAGGATGGTTTGTTCCATAACCTGTCATGCAGGATTCTGACTGAACCACTTTTTGTGCATCCAGAATAACTGTTGTATTCAGAATGTACAGTATGCAGAATAATATATATATTTTATCTCTCTGATTGTTGTTTTTGGCGTATCTGTTTGTGTCATGATTGCTAGCCCGAGAATTTGTTGTGGGTGGGGTGTGTGTGTGTGTGTGTGTGTGTGTGTGTGTGTGTGTGAGTGAGAGACAGAGGCCAGTTGGTGGAGGGATAATAGAATGCAGGCAGTTCTCTGGGGACGTGGTGGCTGTGACTGTGCAATCATTACTGGGATGCATCCATCAGTATTCTTCTGCCCCCGCCACGCTCCCCCGAACCTCCCCCCATCTCTCTCCCAGTGTACCCAGCACTCACAGACTTATTCCCCACGCATCCCCGACTCTGATTGGGCTTCACTTGGTCCCCAGCGCCAATTTCAGACACACCCACACTGAAAGGGGACAAACATCTAATCAAGGACTGGTTTCCTGGTGCGTTTGTTGACACTGTGAATACATTTGGATGAAACTTCATCATCATCCGGACGTCTGGAATTGCCAAGTCTGAGCAGGACGTTGAGAGCAGGAGATCAATAGGGACATAGCTTGACAGGTAGAATTCTTTAATTAGCTCCCATATCTAACGGGATGGATCAATACTGTTTGGCATTTGCAGCTGAGACAATCTGGAATGGGTGTGGCTGTGAAGGCCACAGAGAGATGGTGGAAATGTCAGGCTGGAGGAGGGGGGGGGGGGGTTGTGGCCAATCCCCCACAGGCTCCTTCACAGACACCCAGATAATATGATCCAGTGCTCACAAACACCATACCCAAACATCAGATGATCAGATGGCATTAGGTTCTTAGGAGCTCCACAGCTGAAGCTCCCAGACTGCCTTCCATCCTGTGTCAGCAAAAGAAACATGTCTCTACATGGAAAGTGACATTCTCTTCTGCCAAACCAGCATTTGACCTTGTGCCCCTCCCAGACTGTGACATTTGTTGAAGCATTAAGGTGCCATCAGCACCTGCTTTTAAGGAGCAATGACACTATTGCTGGTCTGGCCAAAGCCCTCTATGAGGCACATGTAGACACATCTTACCCATTAGACTGATAGGGTGTTTTATAATGTATCCCCCCCCCGGTTCATATACTGTAGAACCAAACAAAGACCCCCGGCTGCATAGATCTCACACCCTCAACACGTTATAGCTCGTTTAGAGCGCAGCTTCCTGCTCTTTGTTCTGTTTAACTACTAGAGCCTAATTAGCTGACAATGAACTTGACATTATATTTTTGTTATTTATGCTTTTATGCAGAGCAACTTGCAATATTGAATGCATGCAATGTCATACGTTTCCGTCCTGAGTTCCCCAGGAATCAATCCCACAACCCTGAGGTCGAAAGCTCATGTTCTGTCAACCACCAGTCATTTTCACATAGTCAGAGTTGAGGATGTCCTGGTCATTTTCACTGTCCATATTACCTACATCCAAGGAATGGGATGAGTATTGTTTGTAGATGAGCAATTTGTAGATGAGCTGTTTCCTCCTCACTGTAACATGCACCTGTATTTAACGTTTGGTCTCTCGCCTGTCTATCTTCCTAGTTTCGTGTGTTCACGGCGCCGTTCCACCGCGTGGAGTTCGCAGACTTCTGGCTGGCTGACCAGCTCAACTCTTTGGGTATCGTTCTGCTAGATCTGGAGTACCTCATCTGCTTTTACAGCTTCGAGCTGGAATGGACCAACCACAAAGGGCTGCTGCCCGTTAACGGTAAGTCGCACCAGATTAGTTAAAAACAGGACTGGTGTGAGCTAACAGCTGAAGGTGAAGCCATGCTGCTCATCTTAGTATCTATACCGCTTCCGGGATGCTTGGCAGATGTTTTAGGTATGAGGGCGTACTGGTAAAGATCTCTCGTCTGATGTTTGTCACAACTATGACGGTCTGTCACTGACAATTTGTTGATCTTTCGGCCAGTCTGTCTGCCTGTCTATTTGTCTGCCTGTCTCTTTGTCTTTCTGTCTCTTTGTCTGCCTGTCTTTCCACTAACTGATTGACCACTCATTATTGGTTCTGTAATCTACAGTGCAGCCCTTTGCTGGGGCTCGACAAAGCAGCTGCCAGGTAATTTAATGGAACTGTTCTTGTCCAGCAGCAGGACTCTTCTGTTGATTACAGGTCCAATCAACGAGGACTGTGAGTCTGACTAATGCTGTGTGTGTGTGCGTGCGTGTGTGCGTGCGTGTGTGTGTAGGTTTGTGTGTGTGTGCGTGTGTGTGTGTGCGTGTGTGCGTGTGCGTGTGTGCGTGTGTAGGTGTGTGTGTCTAGGTGTGTGTGTCTAGGTGTGTGTGTCTAGGTGTGTGTGTGTGTGTG
>JACXGM010032169.1:0-12726 GCA_016801145.1 Umbra pygmaea
CTGATGATTTTGGCATACAGCTCATGAAAACCCAAAATTCCTATCTCAAAGAATTAGCATATTTCATCTGACCAATAAAATAAGTGTTTGTAATACAAAAAAAAGAAAAAGTCAACCTTCAAATAATTATGTTCAGTTATGCACTCAATACTTGGTCGGGAATCCTTTTGCAGAAATGACTGCTTCAATGCGGCGTGGCGTGGAGGCAATCAGCCTGTGGCACTGCTGAGGTGTGATGGAGCCCCAGGATGCTTCGACAGCGGCCTTAAGCTCATCCAGAGTGTTGGGTCTTGCGTCTTTCAACTTCCTCTTCACAATATCCCACAAATTCTCTATGGGGTTCAGGTCAGGAGAGTTGGCAGGCCAATTGAGCACAGTAATACCATGGTCAGTGAACCATTTACCAGTGGTTTTGGCACTGTGAGCAGGTGCCAGGTCGTGCTGAAAAATGAAATCTTCATCTCCATGAAGCTTTTCAGCAGACGGAAGCATGAAATGCTCCAAAATCTCCTAATAGCTAGCTACATTGACCCTGCCCTTGATAAAACACAGTGGACCAACACCAGCAGCTGACATGGCACCCCAGACCACCACTGACTGTGGGTACTTGACACTGGACTTCAGGCATTTTGGCATTTCCTTCTCCCCAGTCTTCCCCCAGACTCTGGCACCTTGATTTCCGAATGACATGCAAAATTTGTTGTTGTTTTGTTGTGCTGCTTCTCTGTAGCCCAGGTCAGGCGCTTCTGCCGCTATTTCTGGTTCAAAAGTGGCTTGACCTGGGGAATGCAGCACCGGTAGCCCATTTCCTGCACACGCCTGTGCACGGTGGCTCGTGATGTTTGTACTCCAGACTCAGTCCACTGCTTGCGCATGTCATCCAAGGTCTGGAATCGGTCCTTCTCCACAATCTTCCTCAGGGTCCGGTCACCTCTTGTTGTTGTGCAGCATTTTTTGCCACACTTTTTCCTTCCCACAGACTTCCCACTGAGGTGCCTTGATACAGCACTCTGGGAACAGCCTATTTTTTCCGAAATTTCTTTCTGTGTCTTACCCTCTTGCTTGAGGGTGTCAATGATGGCCTTCTGGACAGCAGTTAAGTCGGCAGTCTTACCCATGATTGTGGTTTAGAGTAATGAAACAGTCTGGGAGTTTTTAAAATCCTCAGGAATCTTTTGCAGGTGTTTAGAGTTAATTAGTTGATTCAGATTATTAGGTTAATAGCTCATTTAGAGACCCTTTTCATGATATGCTAATTCTTTGAGATAGGAATTTTGGGTTTTCATGAGCTGTATGCAAAAATCATCAGTATTAAAACAATAAATGACCTGAAATATTTCAGTTGGTGTGCAATGAATCTAAAATATATATGAAAGTTTAATTTTTATCATTACATTATGGAAAATAATGAACTTTATCACAATATGCTAATTTCTTGAGAAGGACCTTTAGATGTTAATCAGATATGTCTGCTGCTACTGTTGCTGTAGTATTGTAAACCCTTAAAAGTACTTGTGAGTTGGAAATGTCCAGATGTAATTTTAGTTGTTAATGTTGCTGTTTGTAGAATTCAAGACATAACAATAGGCCTATTTTCTCTTTCTAGCTGACCAAATAACAAATGCTGTAAAAACTGTATTCTTTAATAAAAATCAAAAAAACGACATTTATGGGATGATGACTCCCTACACTATGCAGTGCTTCCAAAAAACTGGAAGCAGAACTCATCATTTCCTCATTGAAATTCCTGTTAAATGGCAAAATATGTACTGCATAGTGTATTTGTAACAGTCCTGGAGTTTTTTGTTCCTTGTGTTTTTCTGCTCCCCTTACAAGTTATCTGAACAATTCCTATCCACGTCACTCAGTCATTGGGCCCTATCTTGCACCCAGCGCAACGCAGCGCAAACCCCGAATGCAAGTGTCTTTGCTAATTTAGGACCGATGCAGTTGTCAATTTCCCGTTCGGCGCCCACGTTGTTTAAATAGCAAATGCACCTGCACCCATGGGCGTGCTAGTCTATCAGGGAGGTGTGTTCAGGATAATTCTGGGTGTATTGCTATCTTGAGGCATTGGAAAGTGATTGTGCCATTGACCAACAAAATCCTGGTCTAAAGTCAATAGTGCAGCATGTCATTGTTATTTTAACAGCAAATTAGTCAAATGCACCTAGGCTTATGCAATACAATCATACAGGGAAGTATATCAGCACCCAAACATGCAAAAGAAAAAAAATTAAAAGATTATGGTGCAAATCCACCATCATAATAGCAATGCGCCATCGTACAAACGTACCTGGCTCTTAAAGGGAATGGGAGATGATCTGACACTCTGATCTGTTCATGCATGTTACACCCAAAACCCACCCATGAACAGTGATGGGAATAACGACGTTATAAATAAAAGGCGTTACTAATGGCGTAGGTTTTTCAGTAACGCGTAATCAAACAAATTACTATTTTCCCCGTTACAACGCCGTTACCGTTACTGACAAAATAAAATGTGGCGTTACTTTAATTAAGCTCAATGAAGCGGTACCTTCCTTTCTGGAGACCTGCAAAGTTTTTTTTCTCTGGTGTGTGTGTGTGTGTCAGGGGGGTGTTAGACAACCACAACTGATGATGATTGGCTTAGAGTACATTTCCATCGTTTGCCAACCAACCAGAGGCAGAGTAGGGCAGGTGTTTACTGTTCTCTTCACACTCAGCTAGTCGCACACACCAACAGCCAGGAGTCAGAGCGATGGCAAGTCAAACGAGTTCAAAGGTAGCTTTCGCAAACTGTAAGCACAACAACTCCCATTACAAATCAGAGATTACGCCGTCGATTAGGGTCGGGTCACATCACCTTGTCCACATCACAGGCGATATTCTCCCTCGCCAGGCAACTGTGAAAATATCACCGGGTGTGGCGTACCCACCCGTATATTAACCCCACCTCGATGTTTCTGCATGCCTCCTCCGTTGCTCGCAGGAGCGGCATGCGTCCATGTGGTAGGCGGTCATAGACCTTCCACTGCCATGCCGAAAATAATTCCTTGATCGGGTTGAGAAACGGGGAATAAGGGGACAGGTTCAGCGCTGTGAACTGGTTGTGGTTGGCGAACCAGTCCCGGACCAGAGCAGCCTGGTAGAAACTGACATTATCCCAGATGACAACGAACATGGGCTGCCCTGGTCCATCCTGTGACCACGGACATTCTCAATGGCCCTTTGGCCGATGATGTTTCGGCCCCGATGTCTGGTTTTTGTCAGAGTCTCTTCCTCTTTCTCCTCTCCCCGTCTCTTCCTCGTTCTCCTCTCCCTTTTCCCCTGTCTCTTCCTCATTCTCCTCTCCCTCTATCCCGTCTCTTTCTCGTTCTCCTCTCCCTCTTCCTGTCTCTTTCTCATCTTCTCCTTCCCCTAGGTCCTTCAGCCTCCATATTCGCGATTGTCTCATGACAGGTGCTCATACCTGAGTTCTATGTATAGTGCATCCCTCCAGATGGCTGCCTCCGACCCTGTTTAGTCTGCCACCAGGCTTTCTGCTAAGCCCTTCATCCCATCCCGGGTGGTACCGACTCTGGTTTCTTTGGTCCCATTTGCGGTAGTCTCGGCTGCAGTCCCAGTCCCGGCTGCGGTCGCAGTCCCTGCTACAGTCCCAGTCCCTACTGCAGTCCCAGTTCTCGATCCAGCCCCAGTCCTCCATCCAGCCCCAGTCCTCCATCCTGCCCAAGGTTTTAATCCTGCCACAGGTCTCGATTCAGCCCCAGTCCTCGATCATCCAGTCAATCTAGCCCCCGATCCAGCTGCACTCCTCGATCCTGCCCCAGGTCGTGATTCTGCCCCAGTTTTGCCCTAGTTTCAGGTCTTGCTCTAATCCTTGCTCAGGTCCTTGTCCAGGCTCCTGTCCAGTCTCCTGATCATTCCCCACTTGTCCAGTCTCCTGATCGTTCCCAGCCTGTCCAGTCCTCTGATCGTCCTCCGCCTGTCCAGTCATCTGATCGTCCTTCGCCTGTCCAGTCGTCTGATCGTCCTCCGACTGTCCAGTCGTCTGATCGTCCTCCGACTGTCCAGTCGTCTGATCGTCCTCCGACTGTCCAGTCGTCTGATTGTCCTCCGCCTGTCCAGTCATCTGATCATCCTCCACCCGGGCTAGTGTCCAGTCTCCTGTCTGGAAAGCTGTACGGTCCCCCATCTGGGACTCTGCCCTGTTTCCCTTCCGGTCTCCTGTCCAGTCGTTCGCCCGGTTCCCTGTCATGGCCCTGTCCCAGTGTCCTGTCCTCAGCCTCCAGGCTGGTTTCCACAAGTACCATTGGCACCCACAACCTGTCCTGATCCTGCACCCTCCGGTCATTGGACACTCCCATCCAGTCCCACTGATCCCAGTCCTGGGCCAGCCCGCTAATTCCCTGTATCCAGTCCAATCCCCATTCCTCCCTGGCCTTTACCGAACACAAGTCCTTTCTCAGTCTTGAGGATCCTGACCCATTTAAATCCCCTGTTCCTGTCTCGTGTCCTGCAAATCGCAGGTCAGCCTGCGCCAAGCCAAAAAAAAACTGGCCTGGTCTCAGCACCTGAACCCACTCTGGTTCTGCTACCTCCCTGACATGCTGGCCCTGCACCTCCTGTCCCTTTGCCTGTTCCCAATCTTGGCCCTTTCTTGGCAATCCCCACTCTTGTTCCGGTGTTGGTGCTTTTCCCTTGAGCCTGGTCCTATTTAGCCTGTCCCCAGTGCATCTCTGCCTCAGTTGGTTCCCGAATGCCCCTGGGATAATGTTTTGGTGCTTCGGGAGCATTGCCTTGGGGAGGGGGTTCTGTTATGGTCCTGGAGTTTTTTGTTTCCCTTGTATGTTTTCCTACTCCCCGGACACTCCTATCAAATGCCCTTATATTTCTTGTTTCTTGGATCTTGTTTCTTGGATCTTGTTTCTGATCAATTCCCATCCACACCCGTTTTCTCTCAGTCATTATGTCTGTATTTAGTCGGTCCATTCAATCCTGTCAGGGTTCTGTCATTGTGAATTCTATACTCCTGTTCCTGTTTCCTGTTATCCTGCCTGCTCAATGTCCAAGTCAATGATTATGGCCTGGTTTCGCCCTAACTGTTTTGTGAGTTTGATTCAGTGTTCTCCTCCAAGGTCTGTTCTTATTGTTTATCAGATCCCATATTAGTCTCTGTTCTTATTTCAGTTTAGTGTTCTGGGCCCTCGTGCCAGATTATATTTTGTATGTCAGTGCTAGACATGTAGTTTTCTGTTTCTTGTTGTTCTGTATAATAAAGTTCCTACACTATAGTCCTGCTCTGCCGTATTTTCCTCTTGGGACTTCGCTCTTGCTTCCAAAAAACCATGCCTTACATTATTAAATAATTTTCCCATATACAGTGGGGAGAACAAGTGTTTGATACACTGCCGATCAGGGATAAAACTGTTGACCTGCACAAGGCTGGGATGGGCTACAGGACAATAGGCAAGCAGCTTGGTGAGAAGGCAACAACTGTTGGCGCAATTATTAGAAAATGGAAGAAGTTCAAGATGACGGCAATCTCCCTTGGTCTAGGGCTCCATGCAAGATCTCACCTCGGGGGGCATCAATGATCATTAGAAAGTTAAGGGATCAGCCCAGAACTACATGGCAGGACCTGGTCAAGAGAGTTGGGACCACAGTCTCAATGAAAACCATTAGTAATACACTAAGCCGTCATGGATTTAAATCCTGCAGTGCACGCAAGGTCCCCCTGGTCAAGCCAGCACATGTGAAGGCCCTTCTGACATTTGCCAATTACCATCTGGATGATCCAGAGGAGGAATGGGAGAAGGTCATGTGGTCTGATGAGACAAAAGTAGAGCTTTATGGTCTAAACTCCACTCGCCGTGTTTGGAGGAAGAAGAAGGTTGAGTTCAACCCTAAAAACACCATCCCAACCGTGAAGCATGGAGGTGGAAACATCATTCTTTGGGGATGCTTTTCTGCAAAGAGGACAGGACAACTGCACCGTATTGAGGGGAGGATGGATGGGGCCATGTATCGCGAGATCTTGTCCAACAACCTCCTTCCCTCAGTAAGAGCATTGAAGATGAGTTGTGGCTGGTTCTTCTAGCATGACAACGACCCAAAACAGACAGCCAGGACAACTAAGGAGTGGCTCCATAAGATGCATCTCAAGGTCCTGGAGTGGCCTAGCCAGTCTCCAGAACTGAACCCAATAGAAAATCTTCGGCGGGAGCTGAAAGTCCGAATTGCCCAACGAAAGCCCCGAAACCTGAAGGATCTGGAGAAGGTCTGTATGGAGGATTGGGCCAAAATCCCTGCTGCAGTGTGTGCAAACCTGGTCAAGAACTACAGCAAACGTATGATCTCTGTAATTGCAATCAAAGGTTTCTGTACCAAATATTGATTTCTGCTTTTCTGATGTATCAAATACTTATGTCATGCAATGAAATGCAAATTCATTATTGTTTTTGTTTTGGATTCCGTCTCTCACAGTTGAAGTGTACCTATGATAAAAATGACCTCTACATGCTTGGTAAGTAGGAAAACTTACAGAATTGGGAGTGTATCAAATACATGTTCTCCCCACTGTATACTGTTTTTAAATATCATAAAATAAATGTTCTACAGCTTTTGGACACTGGTCACTGAAAGAGAAAGTAGTTCTGCTTTTACTCAGTGCACCTTTAAGGTTGGATTAAAAATTGTCAGAATAACAAATTACATGAATTAAACAGACAGTTTGAGTCAACATAATTAAATTGGGTCACTTATTAAGTACATGAATGGGTAATGCAGAGCAGAGAAACTGTTCACTGTTGAGTACAGCTAAAAAGGTAAAAAGAGAGAGAGTGATCTGCAGAAATTGATCTGAATGTGCAATTTGTGTTCGATGAAACAAAGCAAATAATGTATGTCTCATCACTGAAGAACCCAATATCAAAGATTGTTGCACACTGCTGAGTATAACATTAAGGAAAACAATTACTTAAAATAATGAATAAAAAAGTTTTGAAATATGATACCTTGCCTCATTGTAGCAGGTGCTGTTCCTCATCATACTGCTCACCAAACCAGGAAGTTCTTTCCAGCACCGAACCGGGAAGTACTTTCCAGCACCAACATGATTGTAGAAAAATGCATTGTCTGGCCAGCAACTGCTACTGCTCTAACATACAGTAACGCTAGATCACGACAAGTAATGTCTGACACCAACCCTTGATGATTTAGATATTTTAAAGAATTAACATTTTCTTCGCTGTGAAAGAACACAGCATTTCTCCTGATGTTACAGTAATACTAACCTGAGCTTATTATGTCAATCACTCAAAGTGGATCAATAACAAAACAAGAAACAAATCCATTGCTAAACAATTTATAATTATCTATTAAACACTTCCTTCAAATAAATTTTTTTCTGTAAACAATGTTTTTAACTCAATTATTGAAATGTACCCAATAGAAATTAATTTAAAAATCACTGTTATTTTATGGTGATGCTGGCATAAAGATAGAATAATAAATGCATTCAAAAGACTCACAAATCCTGTAGATACACTCTTGTTAGAATTACACCCATAGATCTCCTGCCAGGAAGGAGACATTTGCACACGATTGCTAGCTTTCTTCAATGGAATATACCGTATAACTTACTCCCATTCTTTGCGCAAGGCCTGTGGGGTGCTCTGAATCTTGTGAGCCTGGTGGGCCTTAATGATGTCCCGCTGCTCAATGAGGCCTCCCCGACGACGTTTAATCACCATGGGGCTGGCAGGCTGGTCGGTTTCTATCTCCGGTGCTCCCACTTCCCCTTCATAAGACAGTGAAAGTCCATGGGTGTCATGGGCATTTTGGGGGAGGAAGAGTTTGTCGACGCTGGCTGTGTGGGACAGCAGGCTGTCTGACAGGGTGTGGGGTTCCAGTAAAGAGCAGGAGCGAGAACCCCCAGCCAGGCCCAGGCGGTGCTTGTGCCAGTTTTCGGACTCTGGGTACAGAACAAAGCGACGAGGAGTGCTGCTCCCACACATGCCACCCCTGGTCAGCTGGGGCAACCCCAGGGAATTTTGGTCCAGCGGCGGCTGAGCGCTGACTGAACAGGAGCCGAATTCCAACATCCTGGAACTGGTCTCTCAGCATATTTCTGTGTGGAGAGGGAGAGAGACAGTGAACACAGGGAATCTACAGCACATCCCTGTGGAAGCCTTTCTTACATATATACAGACAAACACACACACATATTACATTAATCAATTGAAAATTACATTTTATCAGACCGAATGTTAAGAAATCCTAAATCAATTTTGTTTAAATCTTACTGCAGGGGAAAACAAATGTTTAAAACATATTGATTAAACCAAATTTATAGGATTTTATATTATTTTACTATTATTTAACCAGGCAAGTTGACTAACAACCAATTTTTATTTGCAACAATGATGTGGGGAAGAAGCCGTCAAGGGTAGGGCTGCGCACCGAACATCGACACTTTTATGGCACCGACCGAAATACTTCGATAATATTGAGTATCGAAAAAGTATTTATCTTTCGGTGCCAATTTTCGGTTCCAAAAGCGTCTGTGAGCCAATAATCATTTAGCTTACTTGCGTGTAATGACAAAGTCACCGGCGATTGGCTGTCTAACGCAACTTAAAACACATCATGTGAAAGAGACACCACCACCACGCAGAGGATATCTGATATTTGCAGTTGTATACCGTTAATAACATTACTATTTGACCAGGCAGCATCTTTGTTTTTCCGACGCAACGGTAAGGTTACAAATTTAGGAAATACTTGACAGATAAGTGTAATTTCACTACTTCAACCGAACACATAGGTTTACTACTGCCGTTGTTGCGCTCATTTCGATCGACAATCGAAACTCACTTATTTTCCCCGTAACGTTGACTACTCTTATGTATGTTAGCTTGTGCTGCTAGTCGGTTGCTCTAGTTAGCTCTGTTTATTTCCCCCTTCACATTAGCCTCTGCGCGTGTCCACACTGATGTTAGGAATAGGAAGACCATGACAGAAAGTGTCAATCCCTTCACATTGGCAGCAAGAGGGAACATTTCCTAGGAAAGATAAGATCAGTGCACAGAGCAGTCACAGGGGTTATAAATTACGCCAGTCGCTTCATTTGTCGCATATAATACTATGCTGGAGCTTTCGTCTTTTGTGTTTCTCTGTTAAGTAGCTACTCAATTTCTATTAATCCAGCCTAGTTTTTAAACGCCATGGTTCGAACTCAGTTATTAGGAGATATCAACACAACACTCTTTTTGTAATTGTATTGGATGTCGTTTTCAGCCTCGTAATCTGAACAAACAAACAAACAGCAAGCCGCTGAAAGAACCCAGCACTACTTGAGCTGAAAACAACCAGATCATACGCATACATCTCCAATCATACACCCATTGTTACAAAAACATTCAACTATGAAATGTTGTTGTATGTGGCCCTACGCTAAAGTCAAGTGACGACGCTGTAAAAGCCCGTTGCGGTGCTTGCGTCACTCCCTTATCCCTCCTACCAGTTCCTATGGCCACTTGACCAGTGCGAATGCAAATAGCAAAACCGGTTTTGGGGGAGAGTAGTTTGTAGAACGGTTTAGAAGTGGACTGTTCCTATAACTACCTTCCTGTAACTACTTGGTCGGAAAGCGGCTATTGTTTAAGGTTTGCTAGCTTTTTGACAGTGGTGGCCCCATGATGGAGGTGAGCAAGCTATCGATATAAAGGGAGTTCTTTACCAATATAGCATCTTTTAGCCTGGATAACCTTTTTTACTGTTATTGTCAGTAAAAAGAATTAAACATTATATTGTTATGTTTTGTGCTTTACTGATAAACAATTAAGGTGGAAATTAAAGGTTTTGGGTTTACTGTATTCTGTTGATGTTGAAATGGATTAAAAAAAATATGGAATCGAAAAGAGTATCGTTAAGGAACCGGTATCGAAACTGAGGTATCGAAATTGGCACCGGATCAAAAGATTTTGAACGATGCCCAGCACTCGTCAAGGGACTAGAACCAGGGGTTAGCACCTTGACAGCCCTATTTACAGTGAGTCAGATATAAGTGTGAATCATTACTTAAAAAGTCTTAGGTTGATCAATGTTATATATTTTTGGTGTGGCATATCAACAGTGCATGAGGTTTAGGCAAAATTCAACATAGTGTCTGAATCCAGCCGTTATCCATGCTTTGTAACGTAAATGCCAGAGGTGTCTTTTTCTATTACTAAATGGCTAGCAACATAGTTGGTACAGCTAAGAGTAATGTTTGGGCAAACCCAGACAATCAGCATTCAGGAGTCAAATCACCTAGCATCAATAAAATAATTTTGTTCTTCACAGTTATCTTGGTGCAGTGAAGAATTCATTTACAGAATATTGATGAATGAAGCAGTCAGTTTAGGAGTGCAGTGTTTTGATGGATGAAGACAAATATAGAAGTGTTCATTTGTTAAGCAATGCCTCATAGGTTGTTGCAATTTGCCATCACAATGTTTTGTAATGGCAAAGGCTGTAACAGGCTCCCCATCACCTCAGAGTGGGAACCAATTAAATAGTCTGCAAACAAATGTGGCCAATTAATTAATATGTACACCGACGTGCTTTTAAACAAAGCCCCCGAAACCACATGAGGACAGAGGGGGAACCATGACACATGTTGCATTCAAAAGCCAAAGGCACCAAAACATACTCCCCCATGTTGTCAGAAATGTATGAAATGATGCACAGTCCAGCCCCATCACTACATAGAAAATAACCATTTGACAAGGTCTCTGAAGTGAATAAGCTAAACAGTTCATGTATTTTCAACCATCAGTTGTTGACAATGTTGAACATGTATTTTGTCTCAATTACTGCCCATTTGAATTTCAATAGTATATAGCAAAACAGAACTGCTGAGATCGTTTGGGACAGAATGAAAATGATGTCTCCTTCTCATTCTGAATCTCAACCACTTATAATGTTAACTATGAATTTAAATTTGTAGAGCAGATATTGGTAGTCTGGATACCAATAGGAATGTGGGTATTTTAGTTAGAGCAGCAGTGCAAGGGCACAACTAAAACTATAACCAAGCTGACTTCCACAGTGTGAGCATTGAATGTGATGACTATTTCCTGGACGACGCATTACCCAGAGAAGAGGGTAGCTTTGTCAGCAGGAATTTTATGGTTTCATTGAACTCTAGTGACTCCGGTAGGCAGCTTGGGCACATGCAAATTTAACTTTCAGTATTGAGGTTCTTTTTTTAAATAACATTATTTCACCAATATAATATATAATAACAAAAATATAATAACGGTATACTGTATGTTACTATTTGTGAAAGTAATTATGTGATTGCGTCATGGTTCTTACTCATTTTTTCTTTCTCCTTCTTATTTAGTTTTTTGTAGCATAATTACTTGCAAAACCTGCAGTTTTCACAATAACAATTCCATTCCAGCGGCAGCATATGGGTGCTAGTGCCATGCAGTGCATTTGTAGATTTGTAACTGATCAGTCAAATAGTTTTTTTTAATTGCCATTTTTAAAGGAACACTCCAGACCCCTAAACAGCTCAAAATCTTTGTGCCGGTCATGTTTCTGACAGGACAGTCACTAAAACAGCTTCGCAGTGCACTCAGTAATTCCCAACTGGGCCACTGTAAGTGTTTGAAATTTTGCACAGTGACGTCAATACAACATTTTCAAAAGTACAGCTAGAGGTATAAAGGGTGGAAGTAACAAAAGGATTTTAAAAAGTAACATATTTTTTATTAAACCATTTGTAACTTTACTGTAATATAAAATATTTAATTTAAAATAGGTTGTTTTAATAGAGGTTACTTTAATATAAAAGGGTTTACTTTAATTCCAAATAAAATGCTTAATTCACTGCCTGGTTTGATTCACTGCCTGGTTTAATTCGTAGTGTGGTTTGATTCGCTGTGTGGTATGACTCATAGTGTAGTGGTTCAATTCACAACATGGTTTAATTTGAAGAATTTAGTTTACAGTTTTTCCCGATTGCTAAAACACTTAAAGTGAACGCCTAGACCAAATGCATGTTTACACTCAGGCACCAAACGAATAAACACATTGTCAGCATTGCACTGTAAACAATTCTGCAACACACATGGTGCAAAACATCACACACAGTAAACACTTAACGAATATGGAGGCAGAAGAACCAAGGGGAAGGAGAAAACAAGGAAGAGATGGGGGAGAGGGAGAGGAGAATTAAGACTCTGGACCGTACAGTACCCATTAGCGTTCTGGATGAAACTGGTTGTACAGTATGTCACCACGTACAGTATGACAGTGTGGGATGGGAAACAGAACCTAACCATCGACACTGATCATGCATTGTTTGCAGAACCGCCAGGCGACCTGCCGTGGGTCGGAGGCAACAGTTGTTCACCCATGCCCAGGACAACTAGCCGTTGTCGACCTTGTGGTGGCAAGAAACACTATCACCTTGCGTCAACTAAGTAAGCGCATCCTCGCCGATCAGGCCATCTTCCACAACATCGACGACAGTCGGCCGGGTCCTGCGGGAACACCACATCAGAATGAAGCAGCTGTACAGGGTTCCATTTGAGAGGAAAAGTGTTGGGGTCAAAAGCCTTCCCTACAACTATGTGCAGGTGAGTGCCACAGTACCACAATAATGGTAGTCGAGTGTGTCCACATGGATGTATACCACGCAGGTGACCCCCATCTGTTTGTTCCACATGGATGTATACCACGCAGGTG
>JACXGM010032170.1:0-12725 GCA_016801145.1 Umbra pygmaea
AAATGATAGCCGAGCATACTGCGCAGCCTCAGCTGAGCGTGATGACGTAGATGTGATGTGAGCAACGTCTCTGAAAGCGGTAATTTTTATGTTAGACGCGCCTGAAGAATCTGCTCCCATTTGCATAGACAGCATTCCCGAATCTTGCTCATGTAGAGACTTGAGACCATAGTAGAAATAGAGAAATAAATATTTTGTTGCGATGGGCTTCTCCCTTGACTGTATGCCTCCACGACCCACCGATTGTCTGTGAGTTTCTACTGGAATATATGGTAATTTCTCTACTGTGCGACAGGAAGTCACGTGGTTATGAGTCAGGAACTAGCATACGTTTACAAAAACTGCTGATACAGGGCCATAACGTGAGGTACAAGGTATTGGAGCTTTTTATACATAGCCCTATATCTTTAAAAAATAAACAATGGAGAAATAGAGTCTTTAAACGCTTCCGATTTCAATTTATTCGCTGTCAAAGTGACCCCTAAAATCATTGGAATTAATGGAATGCTAACGTGAGCTGATAGCCTGGTAGCATCTGACTCGCTACATACAAGCTCGACTTCCGGATGAAAAGCTACCCCCTTGTCCAAAATACGCTCAACGGACATGCGCACTAGCAACAGTTTATTATGTTGTCATAGCAACCGGTAGCAACACTGCGCGTTCATCATGCCTAGTTTAATAACTCTGGATTCGGCTACTATGAATGGTAATATTTTTTAAACCTAACGTTTTAAACAAGGACCCTTTAAGTGTTCGGGCTGGTTAATTGGTGTCCCCCCTACAAAATTATCCGCTGACATAAAGAAGTTTCTTTCACCGTGAAAGTCTATGGGAAAAAGTGTTTTTGGGCCGCAGGGGTTGCAGTTCCACCATTAGCCTGTGGTTGCTTCAACTTCCGTCTCTACGCCTACCCCCGTGGTGCACAGAGGAAAGAAAAGAAGAAGAGGTAAGGGGGAAAAGCTCAAAATAGACGTACAGTAGCCTACTGTGTACTTGACCGTTTTGCAAATTGACTGTTCAACTATTGGAAATCTCTATCTTAGTTGTGGTTGTTTCTCCGGGCTAGCTTCACTTACATGTATGCGCACTTAGATACTGTGAGTTGTTCTGGATAAGAGCGTCTGCTGACTAAAATGTAAATGTTTAGACTTGATTATAATTTAGCAATCAGTGTTGTTTTCAAAGTTAGCTTAAACAAAGGTAGGGGAATTTTAACTAGTGTGTAAAAGCAGCTCTTTATAAGTTTAGAAACGTTATGCAAACATTTATTATGGCTCTGTGTTGGTAAGCCTAAACCATTTCAATTGTAATATTGTTAACTGTTGGCTAGTTATGCATTTACAACATACATCTACTGTAATCCAGAGCAAGTGCATACTGTATATTTTCCAGTGTTGGGGAAGCTACTCTGAAACTACAGTCAAGCTACCCTTTTTGAAAAGTAGTTAGCTACACTACAAGTTACTATCAAAAAGTAGCTAGCTACATTGAAACTACTTTGATTTTTTTTAAAACAATGTATATTATAAATAACTGAAAAAGTGTCTGAGGAATGTATTAAGTAGCCTAAAATATTTTCTGTTTAACACAATGCAATACAATTATGATTTCAAAGAGTATTGTTTTATTACACACAACTCTCAAATATTCTGCTGCCATGTCTTCCTCCAATGTGAATAATATAGCATTGGTATGTCGAACTTGAATTGTCAACCCACTTCTGTACGTGAGTGAACCGTAAGCCGCAAGACGCGTGATTAAACAACAGGTGGCAATAATGCACACATTTTGTTAGTAATATAATAAGAAGAAGCTGCGTTGCTTCATTCATGACAGGTTCATGACACAATGTAGCTTTTTCTCACGCTACACAGCTACTTGCAAAAAGTTGCAAAAAGTAGTTAGCTACTGAAAGGCTACTCTGTTTATAAGCAACTGAGCTACTGCCAAGTACTGAAAAACGTAGTTAAGTTAGTAGCTTCGCTAGGTTCAAGGATATAATTATTAAATTCAAAATTACAGTGTGAAGTTGAACTTCTTAGATTTCTTTTTTAAAACAAATGAACAAAATGTGTAGTAATCAATAAATTATTCACTGTACAGATTTACAGTATATACAGCATTTAGTAAAGTTTGGGCACCCCTGGAAAAATAATTACCATGAATCTTTGTTAGTGAAACAAAAAAAACTCAATGGTAAGGCATCTAAATGCTTATCGTGTCAAAAAATAATATGAATATGACCTGAAGTTTGCCAGACACCACCTGCTTGAAGAACAAGGCTACTGGAACAATGTGTTCTGGACAGACGTATTAAAGCTGCAATGTCAACATGAAAATAAAAATGTTCCAACCACAAAGCGTGGTGGCAGGTGACTTATGGTTTGGAATTCTTTGCACTTGATGGAAGAAACAGATAGACAGTTCCAGGAAACGCCTACATTCACTTATTTTTTGTCGAAGGTGTTAAAGTTGGGGATGTACTTAGAGATTTGCAAAGTTTCATTTTGCATTGTTTGTTATATTAGGTACATTTTATGTCAACATTTTTGTAAACATATACATATAGAGATAAAATGTTTACTTATGTTGTTAATCCTGATAAATCAACCTCCAAACACTACTGAACAAAACATAGAAAAATATTTAAAAAAAAATTATATTATAAAAATGTTTACATATTTTCTTCCTTTTGGGAAATTGAAGATGAAATTTTGATTTTTGAGCAGTTGATTTTGCTAAATGATAGCAACCAGGCAAATACATAAGGTACTTGTACATCATAGAACATAACATTCAAAATATTAATTTAACTAAAGCCATTTATTTACAGTGCAGCTGTTGCTCCAACTAAACAAGCACTGGTTCAATTGAACAAAGAACTTGGCTAATTAGATTAGACATTTGGGTTTGAGTCATTGGCTAGTCAGAGCAAATGTATCAGTTGTCTGATGGAATGAAGAGATTGCAGCAGGAGACAGCGTGAATCATAACAGTCCTTAAATGTGAAGCAGTACTAAAATAATACAGAGAGCAGCATGCAGGCCTAACTTACATTTGATGTGGTGTCTACATAAACTGGCAACCGCCTGGAATACAGTAGATAACTACATCAGATACCGTGTCAACATAAACAGACAACCGCCTGGCATAGATACCTATTTCAGATAGTGTGTCTACATAAACAGGCAACGCCTGTGGATAAAGTCGCCAGGAAGTAACCGACTGATTAACCGGCTGGCTAGAGCATCCACTGACTTTCATACATAAAGACAGCAAAACAGAGCAGCGGCCGTAACATCAACAATGAAGCACACACACCTGGGGAATCACCAAAGCTATATAGGGACAGTGATGAGCAACCCTAGAACCTGTGAGAACCATAATTATGTAACATAGGACAGGTGGGCATGCATAGACATGGATAGGTGGACTGTAATGAAAATATGGAAGGAAATGTCTGAAATGTTCTGAGGAATGTGCATGAGGAACTGGAGCAGTTCACTCAGACTGAGGGAATTGTGACAGCAAAGGAGTGTGAATCTGCTAGTGCTAGTGTATGTAAAAGAATGTTAACTAATTCAATAACCATTGTTTTTTGCAAAGGTGTTTGTTTTTGGTATTTTTTGTAAATTATTTTTATGTCAGTAAAGTAGGAAGCATCAAACTCTCGTTGATGGGGCGCATTTTAGATCCAGGTCAAGAGATTAGAGTGCTACACCTAACTCTGCCTGAGTTTAAACGATTACTGTACTTGCTGTCTCTCTAAAATGCCACTTACCAGAATGTAAGAAATCTCCATGGTTCAGCCTTTTTTCCAGTGTCCTTGAAAGTGGTTTTATAGATGAATGCCTCTACATCAATAAAAATATGATAGGCTTTAATTGTCATGTCCTATTCATGTCACCCATGTGATAATGAATAAACGGTAATAATCAAATTCTAACAAATATTTTACATGTAACAAGGTTATTAAATAATAAGCAGCCAGAAGTTTGGTTGAACTTGCAGTCCATACTGAAGTAATGTACCTGGATGGGGGAGATAGCAGCTGCGGGGGCTGTGCGGATAGGTATCCCGCTAAGAGGGTTTCTAGATGAGGTGTGCATCTGCAGCATATATCCAGGCCCAGGTATATCTGCAGGGAAATTAAAAGGGCGAGTGATTCATTTTTCTATGGCATTCCTTGATGATGTTAATTTGAGTCCAATAACTACATGTCATATCCTGTTAAGTAATCAGTTATGTTTGTTTAGGCTGTTTAATAATGTAGCATCTAAGTGGATATGGCTCCTGTTGTATCACTGCTGTTATGCCAGAAGTGTTTTCCCTCAGCTGACAATTGGCGGGACGTACTGTATAATTTACAACATTTACTGTCAGTGGCTAGATTATTAGGTACATCTTGAATTACTGAGTGAACTAATTTCTTCCAGGACAGCTTCAAATGTTCGGACCATGGATTCTACAAGGTGTTGTGAAATGTTCCACATGAATCTTGGTCCATGCTGACCAAATGGCATCAATAATTTCCTGTTGAATGCAGAATGTTTACTCTATCTTATCCCACATTATCAGTAGCAATTCTATAGTCTGAAGGGGCCTTAAGGAGAAAATCATAGAATTCAGGAATTTTTGTTTTTCGACACTGCTGTCAATGCTGAAGATTCCAGTTGGTCGCCCCTTGGGAGCCCCCTACTGTAGATGGTTGCTGGCCCCAGGCATTTGCCTGCCATGCCTGTCCTTACGCTAAAGGCCAATTTATACTTCTGCATTGAGGTTATGGCGTAGCCTACGCTGTAGCTGGTTGCCTATGCCGTACCCTGCGCTGTACCCTACGCCGTAGCTGATGTGCATCTCTCCAAAAATGTAACTACACATCAAGGCAGCCGCAAGATCTGTTGTTGGAATCACACCAGGCACGGCAAAAAGAAATCACTGTACGGCACCGTCACTCAGATGCGTGGTGTACATGTGTGTCTGCGTGATGGTGCCGTACGATGATGTTTTTACGTGCCTGGTGTGAATCCAAAAAGACACAATTGTACACCGCAATCAACATCGTAATCAATCTTATGCATCTTCACGTTGGAGGACAACGTTGCATACCACTGTCCTCCTCCAGCAAGGCTACTGGCAGGAGCTTTGTCAGTTTAGTATTCATTGACAATAGTTTGTGTGACTAAATCTATCCTCTAAGCTGTCAAAGCATTTCTTGCAATCCCATAAACACATAGGTGAATGCGACCTATTAGCTCCTCCTCGGTGGTATATCAACTTCAGGTTCTGGTACCGTACGGCAAAACACTGCACAAGTTGGATAATTTTAACACTTGCAACACACCCGCGCACCGCATTCCACATTTTGCCGGATCCGGTAAATTTTCCACAGCGGTGCGGAATGCTTCCTATTGAAATGAATGGACTACAGCCGGAACACAACCAGTTTGCCGTGCCTGGTGTGATTCCAGCATTGGATTGGTCGGATTGATTGCATTGCATTGCAGTGCAACGCAGACACCGACGGTGAAGTATAAATGCTCATGACGGCGTTGGCTATGCCTTAATCTCGATGCAGAAGTATCAATCTGCTTAAGCCTCGGCAAATTATTGAGTTGAGATCTGGGAACTACCCAGGCTACTCAAACTGCCTTGTTTCAATATTTCTTGAACCATTTGGTGACAAGACATGCTTTGTGACATGGCACACTATCCAGATGGAAATATCATGTTGCTTACACCATATCCGTGGTCTGCCATCTACCTAATGCAAGAACATGGGATTTGTTGGATCAAGTTGTTTCTTTTCTATTTCCTCCAGTATTGGTGTCTGGGTGTCCACTTGAACCGCTCCTCGTTTTGAGCTGCCCGTGGATCCCATTGTGGTCTGCAGTCGTTCTTTAATGAGCAGGCCAACTGCTTGTGTTGTTCTGCCTCAGTTTCTGCCTGTTTGTGGCTGACCTGTTAGCTTGCATGATTCTTGCCATTGTCCTTTAACCTCACTCATCATCGAGCTGTTTTCACCCACAATACTGCTGACTGAATGTTTTTGGTGTGTCGTGCTATTCTCTGTAAAACAAATACACCTATGTGCATATAAACCCTACGAAGGTAGCTGGCATACTCAAAATTGTGCATCTGCCGCCAAAATTCCATACGATTCATTTAGGTAAGTCACTTTGTACTTTCTAATATTCCACTGATCACTAACTGATGCATCATCAACAACATGACTCGCTGTCTGTACGGGCAATTCCTTTTCGAGAATCGGGTGGAGTACCTAACACTATAGCCACTGAGTGCATCTCTCCCCTTTGACGCAACAGGCAGTAGACCACTTCAAAAACAACTTTATCTCAGTGAAGTCTGTGGTAAAGCAGTAAAGGATTTTCTATGCTCACTTTGTACAGCTGTGTCAAAGGACTTGATAAGGGATTTGATGGTGGCTCCAGTCTCTGAAGGGGACAAGGAAGTGTTGCTGTTGCCAGAAGAGGATGCCTGGGTCTGGGTCATGGACATGCCACCCCAGTGAGGACTGCCCTCTGCATCAGATAAACTCTCTGAGTCACTGCGCAATAACCTGAGAGTCAACAGGGTAGAAATGCTTATAGTTCAGTTTGGCACATACAGTTTTAGCACACAGTGAAAAGCTTACAATAAGAAGTGGTGTCTGCGGAGGGAGGCTATTCCTGATCCAAACAGCTTTGGTTTACAAATGTCAGAACAATGGTTTTATGTTTGCACTATTGATGCTCTAAAGAAAGGTAGTGACAATGTTTGCCCAGTGCATTCATTGATCATTCTAAAAAATATTTGCTCAATTGATCGGAAAAATATTGATTAGAATTATGTATACACTTCCGATTATAAACAACTCAATAGCTTCGTCTAATATTAGATGAAAACATATAAAAAAAAGTGCAACAAATGTATAGGTATAAAGTTTAATCCATGCAGACATTTGCAGGTCATGACCTGAGTTATTCTCATTTTTGACTGCTGTCAGTAATGAGTAATGCAGAGTGAATTAAATCCAGTTCCACATTGATCGTTCTATCCATTTCTGGAATTTATGTTAATGTCTGCTATTTTAATTGGCAACATCCCACAGTAAGCTGAATTTGACCACATGTATTTTATGAGTTATCAATACTTTATTATCAGGTAAAAGGGTGTTCATATTTTACTGGTGAACATCATTGATATTTTCCTAACTATTTCTATTTGTTTTATGGGTCAATGTTAAGATATGAACACCCTTCACCCGATAATTTTGGTCTTCAGTAGGGACTTCCCAAAACTTGTGAACTCAAGAGTTACTCAGAAAACTTTTACCACCTCTGCGTATGAGTTACCAATACTGCGTATGAGTTACCAATACTGCGTATGAGTTGTTATTATTAACATCACAGTAGGAAGCAGAAGCCAGTTATGTAGGGGAAGACACAGAGGAAAATATCCCGTAATGCCAGAAATACCACAGAATGCATTAAATCTTAACATTAATACGTGCCATATCATTTTGATAAAAATACATGTCAAATAGATTGAATTGGATTGAATAAACGTTTACCGCCTTCAATTGGAGAAAGTCAAAAACGTGAGACAACTCAATCATACACAAACAGTCAGGAGTAGAGTCATGTTATTTATTTACTTTACAAAGAACATATACAAAATATGTAGATATTAAAACCCATCCAGAGCTTTGTAAGATTGACCCTAGAATAACAAATGTTTGCACATTCAGTTGTTTAACTGTTGCACAAATGGCTTTAAATCAAAGGCAGGAAAAGGTCAAACAAAGCTCCTGCCACGTCTTATGATAAGGTGGTAATATTGACCAGACTCATAGGTTAGCTTAACCAGCATGCCTGTCAATCTCTGATTCAATACAATTTCTGTATGACTGCATCTACAGATTAGATTTAGACTAGTGACCTGTCATCTATGTGGAAACAGTCATGCAAACTGAGAGGCTTTCAGTTAACTTAACGGGGGTTACATTACAAAGCGTTTAGATTAAGTAACAACACTTTCATTATGCATTAAGCTTGTTATATATCAAGAGTAAAATATAATTGCCTACAGAACTACAAGACATTTTGGCAATGATTTTAATCTTTTTATTTAGGTCACTTTATAAGGAATTTTAGGCACTGCTGTAAATCTAGAGTTTAGAACTGATTACTGTGTGTAGTGACCAGCAGTTGACCCCTTATGGCTTAAGTTCATTGGTAGTCCTGTGTGTTCTTTTTATGGATAGTGTGGTAATTATCAGTGATCATGTAAAACTATCCATTGGTTCAGTGTTGAATGCAAATGTAAAATGTTGAGCTTGAGTTAAACTGAAGCACAATGATTGTACACACAACTTCAGACTACTGACAAGGACAGACCAGTGCACATAATGGATGTTTTGTTCTGTGAAATGGCACCATCTAGTGCTGTATGATCCCTCCATTATCTAATGCAGTGTTTTTCAACCCTATACCCAAGGAACACCAGCCTTTCCATGTATTTTATCTATTTCTGAGCTAGCACACCTGATTCAACTGATCTGCTAATGGTCAGGCCCTTGATTAATGAATTGGTGAGCTAGTTCAGCGGCTACAGCTTAACTGTGCCCTGAGGAGATAGTCAATAGTGATGAGCAAACAAACCTTCATTGCTGTTCTTCTAGCAGCAAAATATGCTGGCAGCACTCAAGATTTTCTTTTTTAAAACAATGGCCATTGTTGGAATGCCTTGCACCGTGTTAAATGTCAATGTGGCTTTTATTTAGAAAAATTAAATCTGAGTTAGTGATGCAAGCATTATATCCTGCTGCTAGAAGAGTGAAGGTTTGTTTGCCCATCACTAATGATCACACATCTGAAATGAAATACCCAATGAAAATGGCAAAATGGTACCACATTTCCAACTCCAGTACATTAAAAGTAGACATGAAAGATGTTGCAGACTTTTAAATTAAAGGGCAATGCTCCATGAAAACAACAAAGTGGACTCCCCACCTTTCTGTCAGTAAAAAAATGAATGGTGCTGTACATATTTATACACAGAAATATGGATGCCACAACTGTATGTATGCCATCATCGTGTTATAACAATGTTTTTATGCTATCCAGTGTTTGTTACATTGTTTAAAACATTGATGTAAAACAAGCCTATATTTTGGGATTGTGATGTTCACGAGGTTTGATCTGTATTAATTAATTATTCAAGGAATCAATTGATACTAATTTACATATACATATGTACAGTACTGTGCAAAAATCATAGGCACCCTAGAGCCATTACACAATAAAACAAGGGAGGTCTGATCGATCACAAATTACTTCAGCAGAACAATGAATGCAAAACCCATAGCCATGTTCAAAAAGTTCTATCTTTAGTGAAAAGAGGAACAAAGAGTTCTGCAATAGCTGGTATGGCCTCCACAGAGCCCTGATCTCAACATCATCCAGGCTGTCTGGGATTACCTAGGAACAGACAAAGTCTGTCGAAGAATTATGGCAAGTTATACAAAATGCTTGGAATATTTTTTTATTATTATTAAAACTGCATGAGTACTGCAGTGTACGTAAGAGAATTGATGCAATTTTAACATCGGTTTAACGGGGATTTTAATATTTGGGTTGTAAGGAATATCACACCAAATATAATATTTTTTACACTGTTATAGTTTACGGCTCTTCATGGTTTTTTGTTTTGCATTTAAGACATTTTTATTATTTTTTTAAGCACCTTCCGTTGACAGATTTATTTTACATTTGCCTAATACTGGATTCAGACCAGGCACGGCAAAACATCACCGAACGGCATTGTAATGCAGACGCACTTTTACAGACTCAATCAACATCGTAATCAATCTTCCGCATCTACGAGATGGTGGGCAACATTGCATACAACTGTTCTCCTCCAGCAAGGCGACTGACATGAACCTTTTTCAGGTTAGTATTGATTGACAATAAGATAACTATCTATTGAGCTGTCAAAGCTTTTCTTGCAATCCCATAAACCCATAGGTGAAAGCGACATATTAGCTCTTCCTTGGTGGTACATCAACTTCTGTTTCTGGTGCCGTACAGCAAAGCACCGCACAAGTTGGATAATTCCAACTCTTGCGACACACCTGTCGCACCGCATCCACATTTTGCCGGATCCGGTAGATTTGCAAATGAATGGACTTTGCCACAATGCAACCAGTTTGCCGTGCCTGGTGTGAATCCAGCTTAAGACATTTGCACAGCACTGTATATACAGCACATTTTTTAATTCTTAAAATAACTGTTTGAATCTAGTCATCTGAGGACTAATTGTTTTTCTTGTTCAAAATAACAATGAACAGTGAGCATTGTAGTTATCACAAAGAAACAACAATACTGTAAATAGTAAAAAAAAGATTGTGTTAGAAATCAAACTTAAAGGTATATACTTAGACTGTTGTACAATTTTTCATGTTGTCCTGTTGTTCATTTTTCTAAGCTTCTTGCAGGATTTGCCATATCTTATTATTACTTGGGGCACTTCTTGTTATTTTCCTTGTCCAAGTGATATGAACAGCTTTAATTATGTTGAGGTCGAAACTCTGAGGTGGTCAGTCTAGACTGTGAGTGTTCCCATATTTTTGATCCAAGTATAGTTACCATAAATATTTGGAGAAGTTATCATTATTTTAGCTGTCTAGCACAACAAATTGGGGGGATGGTGTAGGAATATCTGCACTTTTTATGTGTGGTCCCTGCAATTTAGGGGCTCAAATGTGGTTGGACAAACCAACATACTCGTGAATTAAATTGTGAATTTTATTATTTGTTTAGCAAATCCTTTAAAGTCAATGACTGCCTGAATTCTGGAACCCATAGTCATCACCAGATGCTGGGTTTCTTCCCTGATGATGCTCTGCCAGGCCGTTAACACAGCGGTCTTCAGTTCCTGCTTGTTATGGTTCTGGTTTTGGTTTTGCCTATGCATGCTCAATAGTATTCAGGTCAGGTTATTGAACATTGCACAACATTATAATTCTTTGCTTTAAAAAAATATCTGCACTGTGAATCACCATCCAATGAGTTTTATAGCATTTGGCTGGATCTGAGCAGATAATATAGCACTAAACACAATTTATTCTGCTGCATTTGGCAGCAATCACATCATCAATAACTGCACGGGAACCAGTTACACTGGCAGCCATACTTGCCCAAGGCCCTAACACTACCTACAACCTGTAAAAAATCAATAAAAAATATCTCTTGATTGTTTACTTTGTCTGCCACATGGAAGGTGGTCTTGATCTAGTGTTTTTTCTTCAACATGGAAATAATGTTGGTGTTCCTGAGCTCACCAGTGTGTACTTTATTTTTAAGAATTACCAAATAGTTGATTTGGCCACACCTGATGTTTTTGCTCTCACTTTGATGGGTTTGTTTAGATTTCTCATCGTAATGACAACTTTCTTTACTGGCAGTGACAGCTCTTAGGACTTCATATTGACAGTTAACATCAGATTCTGATTGCCAATGCCACAATGCTATTTTCTTCCCACACTGCTTCCTGGCACTGTGTGGGCTATTCCTTTGTTATTTCCTCATCAATGAAGCAGGTAAAGGTCTGGAGTTGATTCCAGGTGTGGCATTCACATCTGGAAGTTGTTGCTGTGATCTTACAACATGTGGTCAAATGAGCTCTCAATGCAGTGAACCAGGCCATCATCAGAGTGATAGCAGGATCATTAGGAGTGGCCAAATCAACAGACCTCACGAGAGCAAAGGACAGTTGGCAGAAACAATTCAGAAGTGTATAGGGATATACCGGTATTGTCTGCTCATATTCAGACTAATTCAGCAAAGTTGATTGGACGACGCTTCACTTTACAGATGGCCAATGAACCCAAAACATCCTGTGAAAGCAACCCATGAGGATTAAGAAGTGTAATAATCTGCAATGGCTGAGTCAATCAGGTGATCTCAACCGACCAAGCATGCATTTAACTTGCTAAAGACAAATCTTAGGGAAGAAGGTCCCACAAACTCAAAACTAATAAAGACAGCTGCCGTAAATGCCTGGCAAAGCATCACAAAGGAGGAAACCCAGCGTTTGGTGGAGGCCATGTGTTCCAGACCTCAAGCAGTCATTGCCTGCAAACGATCCTTGACAAAGTATTAAAAAATAACATTTTATTCATGATTGTGTTAATTTGTCCAATTACATTTGAGCCCCTGAAATAAGGGGACTGTGTATGAAAATGGTTGCCTAAATGTTTCATACAATATTTTTGTTCAACCCCTTAAAGCGGAAAGTCTGCACTTCAATTGCATCTTGGTCGTTTTGTTTCAATGTTTGTGTGTGTTTGTTTATGTACTGTATGTATGTGCAGTACTGTATTCCCAAATGTATGTGTAGGTGTTCTGTATCTACAGTATATATATGCACTTTTTGAAGTAACATATAGTTACTAATAAACCAGTATAATAAACAGTTATGACTAAAACACATTTGAAAGGCTTTTCTGATTGACATTTTGAAGTTAAACTTACCTCTGAACATATTAAATTAACTAAATGGATGACATGAATCAGACCTAAATTGACAACTGTCAGCAACTGTTCATAACAACTGTCAGCAACTGTTCATAACAACTGTCAGTAACTGTTCATAACAACTGTCAGCAACTGTTCATAACAACTGTCAGTAACTGTTCATAACAACTGTCAGTAACTGTT
>JACXGM010032171.1:0-12724 GCA_016801145.1 Umbra pygmaea
CAGAGCTACCTGTGATTAATTTAAAATGTTCACACAGTACACAGAGCTACCTGTGATTAATTTAAAATGTTCACACAGTACACAGAGCTACCTGTGATTAATTTAAAATGTTCACACAGTACACAGAGCTACCTGTGATTAATTTAAAATGTTCACACAGTACACAGAGCTACCTGTGATTAATTTAAAATGTTCACACTGTACACAGAGCTACCTGTGATTAATTTAAAATGTTCACACAGTACACGGAGCCCCCCACCCCTTTGCACCATTCAGTTTCCTGAGCATAAATCCGGTCCCAATCCTCCCGTTACTACTACGCCCTACCTAACAACCACATGTTTTTTACTCTGAGTAAACTTACAACTGCCGCTAGCATTTGTTTTACAACAACAGATATTGACAATTACATTTATATTTTCACATTTTAGTCACTTAGCTGATGTTCTTATCCAGAGTTACTTACAGTAAATACAGGGACATCCCCCTGGAGCAACTTAGGACACAACAACATTTGGCACAGTCAAGAGTCAGGAATTGAACCGGCGACCACATGTCTGACTCCCTAACCACTGAGGCACCTGACCCCCCAGATTTAAATGTATTTTCAGAATGTGTTGACCAAGCTCCTAGTAGGCATTGATACTTGACTTTGTTTCACATTTTATGTATTCACAATTGCTTGTAATTACCTATTTAATTGGTTGTAATGTTGTTGCTTAAATGTCAATGAAACGTTTTTAATTATAGAAAACAATCCCGAAAAATTAAATATAATGCAGAAATAGTTGTATTTTGTTAAAGTAAGTAACACAATATATAATAGACTACTCCTATAGATAAAAACCTGATTAGGTTGTAAGTAAATTTGCCAGTGCATGTTGAAACAAAGATAACGATCAATGACATAATGTATTGATAGAAGCAATTACTTTTATAATCAGAAGCCTAGTGGAATTACTTTCACTAACATTAGAAATAGAAAAGATTTCACTGGTCACTTTTTTCTTATTGATGTCCTTTACAGTATGCAGCAGTAAAATGTGTCAAAGTAATATCCATAATTACTGTGGTATGGTGGCAAAGATCCATGTGTTGTCCCAAAAATCTAATTCTGGGATTGTAATTGTTGTTATTTTAGCTACTAGCTAGTAAAATCTCTATTGGGGGTTGAAGATCATGATAGAAAACCATGTAAGAGTTTGGAATGGTACAAAATATAGCAACATTTGAGAGTATTACCAACTGATTTCCATTACAGTGTGTGCATATTGGCAAACAGTTAAAACACTATCCCTAGAATCTCCCACATCGAGCGCCAAGGGAGCCTTTTTCTATCCATTTTTAAGCCCTTCCAACGCAGGCTCTAATCACTCTACTGCTCAGATCGGTCCCAGTGATTGATGTGAAATGTTAAATTTTCCCTGGAAATAACTGACATATAATAACAAGCTCTGACATTACCTGCACATTTATAGATCAACAGTGTGAAAACAATCTTCTATATTTGACCAACATTTTATTTGCCCACAAATATTCTTATTTATTGCATTTTAGTTAATACTTTATAGTCCAATAATAAGTTGGTATTTTTGTATTTTGATCAAATTGTTCTGTTACAAATGCTCAAGTTTTAGTTCGGATTTTCAAGCAATTTTTTGTCATTACAGATTTGATGGATTAAGCTCTCATCTAGATAAAATGTACATATGTCATATCACAGTATATTAGATGTCTTTAAATTACCTTTATTACTTTTACATTTCCTTAATCAAAGTAATAAAAAAATATATGTTACTACATTTTGGCATTGATGTAAAAAACAAGGCAGCAAATATATTTAGAAATATAAATATATAACACAGAAATATATTTGAAAATTCTGTCTGCGGATGAGAGATGGTGGAAAGGCCAGTGACAGCCTTTGAGCTGTAATCAAGGCACAGTGCCAGTACATGTCTCAACAGGTAATAATCTCCCCCTCTGGCTCACAGCACTGCTAAATCCTCTACCCTATAGCCACGGCAGTGAATTCTGCCAGCACTAGCTTCACAGTGGCATCGCTACCATATGCTCAACTGCAAGGAAATGACCATGATGAAAATGCTACATCCGCTGTCTGACCCGATTAACTCTAATGAGACACAATATATGAAAAGCTGATGAGATCCTGAGATATATTTAATACGCTACATAAATCGGCGAACATGATTTGTCACTATATGTGCAAGGATATGATCATAGGGATAGAATCTAATTGATTACATCTCTAAGGATATGTCACGTCTACCTTCTAATGGTGTGGAACAACATGCTACCAATATGAGAGTTAAAAGGGTTCAAAAGGTTGAAGATGAAAATCAGGGAGAGACACCACACTGTAGAATAGTTATAGATCTGCGGTAAAGGTCCGCTTGTGTTTATGACTCTTCTGGGTGTAGCGCTAGAGACTGTTGGGGTGGTGCAGTCTCGTGTTGTTCCTGTTGGAGGTGAGGTGGTCCCTGGGGAAATGCAATGTCTGGCCTGGAAAAAGCTGCTTCTGTCGTGAGCATACCCCCATTGGCTTGACAGACCGACAGAGAGGGGGAGACATGGAGATGACACAGAGAAAGAAAGAAACAGACAGAGACATACGTACAGTGAGAGACAGAGGATGAGATCGAATTAGGCATGCAATGGAGAAGACAATATGGATTGTGAGACAGGAAATTGAGAAATACAGTGAAAAAGAATGGGGTACACATGTAGACAGGCGTGGAATAGGGACATGGAGAAAGAGAGGAAGATGGAAATAGTGAAAGAGAGAGGAGAAATGGAGAGTGAAAAGAGAGTGATGGAGACATTACACATAGGAGAAGTGTAGGATAAAATGGAGATAAAAAATACAGTCAAAGAGACAGGAAGCGAGATGGAGACTACGAAAGTGGAAAGGTGGAGACAGATGGGGATAGTACATAAGAGGAGATGCACAAAATCCAAGACATTTGTATTGCCATTCAAATATATGAATTACCTAGAGAAAAGGTGATGGAGACACAGCGAAAAGAGAGAGATGAGATGGAGACAGTGTACTAATCTGAAAATCAATTCACCCCACCAGCACAGACTCTAGATTGCTGGAAAAGTGCACAGGAGAGATTACATATCAGCCTAAAAGTGTAATATAGATTGAAATGAGAAGTGAAATTGTGAGGGGATGTTTGTTGCTCATTCCAACAGAGACATGAACCTCTTCTCGAGTGGGTTATGAATTGAGTGGTGTATTTTGTCAAATTGCTAAGGAATTGGCATGTCAATTGTGAGCACACAGGATTCGTACTCTTCTTTGCACGTGTCTGATTGCAGCACTTCAAGTGTGTGTATGCGTGTGTGTATTTGGGTCTCTGATGGCAGCAGTTATGAACTAGCAGTGCTTATGTATCCTGCACTTTGTAATGAGATTGGGCTAGATAACTAATTTGTAAAAAAGAGTGACTGAATTGCTTTTGTGATCAAAGGGGGGACATTAAAATGTCAGTTTTAATATTGGGAATGGACCAGGTGGGAGATACCCAGAACTTTCCTTATGGAGGTGTTAATCGTCAAACCTTGGACTTTTGGAAATAAAGTATGACAATTAAGGATAACATTATTTTAAACATCAACTAAAGTTTAAAACGTCTATTTTTAACCCTGTTCCTCCAAATTAGAGTGTGTGTCTGTGTGTTTAGGTGGGGGGTGCCCAGGTAGCCTAGACAGCCCAGACAGCAATTAGGGTTCATCTTGCTCAAGGACAGAACAACCTTCAACTTGCAGATACTGGGATTTGATCTCACAACCTTTCATTTACTGTTCCAGAAGAAAAAACTGCTAGGCTTTCTTCCATCCCTGTTTACATGATGGAACCAATTCATTTGAAGCTTTAATTCACTGTGCATCTGAACGATAACAACAGTAGGGGTTTTCAGGTTTATTTCAACTCCCCTTTTAACCATTAGACTGAAGTTCAATAGCGGGGAACAGACATGCATCACCACAACCTACACACAGTTAAACTCTTCAACTCGTCTACAAACTTGTCGATTGTGAGCTACTATGAGAAGTCCATAACCAGTTAAAATGGAAGTGATGGAAATAAGAAGGCTGGTCAAGGCTAGCGCCTGTTGGCTGCTTACCGGCATCATCCTCGTCAAAAGAGTTCATGCAGGGGAAGTAGATTGCCAGGGCCTCAAAGGAGGCCGACAGGCTGATTCGACTCTGCGAACGCTCCATGTAGAGCCCCGGTGTGGGCGCCGGTTCAGCCGGCTTGGCCATCCTCGCCTGGGCATTCTTCACGCGGAGCACGGCACGCGGCGTCTTGACAGACTTTTACAGACACACCAGCACAGAAAAATGGGCCCTTTCTTTTCTCTGTCTCTCTCAGCAAAGGATGGTGCCCAATATTTAGCGGTATAGATAGAATCTCATCCGAAGTTGGTAGGTTTCCACAACTTCTTTTCCGTCAGAGCGCAGTGTCTTGATGTGTTGTGGTAATGTTCATTCCGATGTTAGCCGCTGATAATAGGAGACGGCTGTCTTAGAATGAGGAAAGGTAATGATTCTGGGAAAGAGTTAAAAGGAAAAACAGTCTCTCAGTTCATTGGAAGGTGATTTTTCTGATGTGGAGAAGGTATATTCCCATGAAGCATTGTCTTTTGTTGTCGCTTCACCCAGGCTAGGGTGCTCCTGTGCACTGCAAAGGCGTCAGTGTCTGTCTGGTTGCTGTGGATGATAGAGATCGGTGGAGAGAGGCGTTTACTATTTCAACAGCTTGTGCTTGACTCAGTTCATTCACTGGTGAATCCTTTGTGGAGACAGAGAGGGGAGGAGGGAGAGCAGGCTGTTGCTGTAATTTTGCAGCTTGGCCAATGAGAGACCTGATGTAGGAAACAGGGTGTGGTTTATGGCCGTCAGCGTCAGCAGCAGCCCCTCGGCACAATGGGGCTGTGCGAATGGATGACATTCCCAATCTCTCCTCTCTCTCCTCTCTCTCCTCTCTCCCTCTCTCTCTCCCTGTCTCTCTCTCTCGCTTACTCAATTCAGCCTCAATTTCTCTCTCGACCTCTGGGTTCTTTTTTCATCAAACCAAAAGCAATAAGGAATCTTAGGTTCAATGCTAAGTCAGAAATATTTCTGCCTAATATTTTCATAACCAAGAACGGTAAGTGCATGGCTGCTGTTGTTTTGTAAGGGCTAGGGATTGATATATAAATAGGGATATGCTTTACCCCCCCTTCCCCCATTAGACACACAGTGGCTTAATCATTTGGTTGATTCACGGTGTGTATTTATGATTTTATTGTTCTGGAATTAAATGTAAGCTAGTATTTATACCGATATAGGGGCTACAGTAGGCCAAATAAAATAGCATTTTGTCTGAACATGGATAGGCCAAATGTTCTCAATAATCAAAATGTAATTAAATATTGATAAGGTCTAAACAGAGCGAAAATAACAAATATTAAAAATAATACCAAATTTAACTTAACAGGTAAGGATTTTGACAGGGTATGATGATTTTCTATAGGCACTGTACATCCCAAAGGTCATATCATCAGACAGGCAAAATACAGCCCGCAGGGGATTTTTTAAATCCCTTCAAGTGTTAGAAACTAATGATTGGTACCATCGAAAAGGGAGAGATCTGCAAAGAATGAGGGGTGTTTTGTCAATGTGTGTTCATCACAGACAGAGATATCGAGTTTCGAATATGGGTACCTCTCGCTAACTTTATATTATTTAAAAATAATGTTACAAAAAGGAAGCAGAAAGTGAAAATTACGTTTTTGCATTGAAGTAGGACATCACCCTGCCCCAAAACAGGTTATATTTTCAAAAACGTTTGGGGAAATAGTGAAATATACTGTATGTACATAATGTTTTATTGAACTATTTCCATTTCCCCCTAACCTTGTAACACTGGTTCTCAAGACCTAGAGGACAATATGACTATTACAGTGATATAATTACAACTAAAATGAATAAGACATATTTCTAGCTCTAGCCAGCTCAGATCATCTTCTACAATTAAAAACAGCAATCTCTAACTGCACTGTCTTACTTCCCAATTCACATTCTTTTTAAAGAGACAATGCACAATTTTCCCAAATATACATAAATTGAAAAACATTGTGTTCATTATAGTAAATCAGGATTATATAACATGACATTATATTAAATAATACTTTGGTTCAAAAAAAATACTTTGCCTGGCTCCATTAATATTTATGTCCATTCTCCAGGGCACAAAAGCTTCAAGTCACAGACCGGCTGACCGAACTGTTTTCAAAGGTTTTCATACCTTTGAGAATTAATCAAATGCACTTACTATTTGTTTTAGATATTAGATGTACTTTACAGTGCTGAATGTTGTCAGACATCTGCTGTCTTTGCAGATAGATACATTATGTCATAATGCTTATTTTTCTCTTACATTTTCTGGTTTTGATTTAAGTAAAATGTGTTCTGCCACTAGAGTGTATGTGTGTGTGCGAGTAAATTAAAAAAAAAACATTTCCTGTATCCTATTTTCTCACACAGAGCTATAGTATGCGGCCCTTCACATGGTTTCAAAAACTCAATGTGGCCCTCAAGCAAAAATGTTTGCCCACCATAGGAGCTAGAAATTTACGTTGATTGAAAGGTGTACTATATTATTTAATCAAAATGTTGATTATGATCCCATTTACACTACTAGTCCAGTATCGGGTCCAAAATCCATAGTTCATTTATCCCCTCCCTTGCCCCTGTAACAAAGAAATCGAAACAAAAACTGTGTAAAATGTATGTAATCAATGGTCTATGCAAGTCATTTCACATTAGAGCTAAAGGGCTAGAATGTTCCCTGCAGATAATGATAATCAGCTGGTGGGTGCAACAAAAACATATTTTCAAGCTATCGGTCTGCTTGAAGTTTAGAAAAATATAAAGAGGGTCAGAAATATTTTAAATCAAAACAACACTTTCTTTTTTATAAACCAAAGGTTTGTTGTGTTGAATTGTGTTGCCAAATCCATTTTGTGAACAGATGTAGTGTGCTTCCCTAGGCCTGTAGGCTACAAGAGCACTGGACACAGTGAGAGCATGCAGAGGGAACTGTCCATTATTTACACAGTGCTGAAACATTCCACGTGCTGAGCTTATTTTGTCTTCTGTCACGCGACAATAGGCCTACATTACCAAGTTTATTTTCCATGAATACTAGTTCCCAAACGGGGGGAAACTACCAGCTAAAAAGACACACAACCTGCAAAAGTGCAAGCAGTTACAACATCTCAGTTCAAGTTCAATAAATTATTAATGAATAAATTGTACATTGGTAAGAATTTCAGTAGTCAGTATCATAAAAAATGGAATGTCTTTTGTGCAACATACATTGCACAACTGAAATGAGCTGACTCTTTGACTTAGATTTTGCCCAGTATGCACAATATAGTATTTCATGTCTATAGTCACAAGTTTTATGCACATTTAAAACAGGAGCAATAATGATGTACTGTAGACCTGCATAGAATACATAGTATATAAAAAAATGCAGTGGCCACTCAGTATTTTATAAAGCTTTGGTGAATACAATTCATTTCCATACGGTTTCATAAGCCAAATCATTATCGACAGTCTTGACTATATGGATACTTGGTGAGTGATTTAAGCAGGACAAAAATGCCTACATTTAAGAGTGGAGTCGATGCGTGTTATTTAATCAAAGAAAAAGGGAAAGAAAATGCTTTACAAGCACCAACAGACACATTACTCTTCTTTCATGTGCATATGGGCAGTGTTTCATGGCTGGATATAGGCTGCATTGCCGCTGTCAAAAAGCAGCAATTCCACTTAAAAATATATCCACCTGCGCTCCCTGAAAGCAGCAATTTAGAACATGGCTTTAAGAACGCCTAAATATTATTATAATTCTGGTGCAAAATTTAAAAAATAGCAGAGCATTGGTGTAGCAGATCAAAAGAAGCTTGCTGTTGATAGTGATTCTGCATAATAAAGCCAGCTAAAAATGAAGTTGTGTCCCTTTCGTTTTCTCTCCTTTTTCTGGAATTCCATGTGTCTGTCCTCTATATTTTAGTTAGTATATCTCAGAACCTTTATTTCCAACCATTGTGGATCGCTGTAGGTAAGCAAAATGGAGCTTGACCTTTTCGGTCTGTAAAATAATCAAGTTTCAAGAACAGAACTCTGAAATGATTCATCCTCACCTGCATCCTAAACAACCTGTTATTGTGTGTTTGTCTGAACCAAAGCACTGTGGGTCCTGGTGAAACAGAGTGCACTATATATACCAGTCTATCACTTGGGACACAGTTTTATTTCAGACATTGTTGCAGATAAAGATGCTAAGTTTCTCATGTCATACGGATTTATGAAGGTAACAGTTGGCCTTGGCTGGACTGAGACAAATAATACCTCAGTCATTCTAATTTATATTAACTCCAATCTGATGCATGTTTACACTTTACAATAGTGTACAATTTAAATTATTCTGAATTACTGAAATGTATACTGTATATATTTAATTAAAGCCAATGACTGAAAAGTTATATATATATGTATAAAAATAATTTGATGCGTGGAGTGACTTAAGTTTGACACATTTATGACATCCCTGTTTGTAAGCAAAAAAGAAAGGCGTATAGCCTACTTACTACCCTTTTAGCAGTAGAGTGGTTATTTTTATTATTTTATTGACTAGACAGTAGGAAGCAGAGTACAAGAGGTGTTGGGGGAAACAAAGAGGTAAGGCACAGAGTCACCCAAGTCGGTACTGGTACATACAAATGTTATTGAATATTACAAATAATTAACTGCATTAGTTAAATTAATTGCTGTAATAAATGTTTTTGTTTGGGGTGATTTTTACCAATTTTCCTCCCTTCCTAATTCCCTCTCAAATCCTGCTTTGTCGGCAGCTCCACAACTTCTTGTACAGATCTGAGGGATGACGAGGGGCACGCACATGATTCATTAAAACGTGATGCCTGAGCTTCCGATTCTTTTCGCACTGTTCACCCAACATGGAAGCCTTTCATTGGTTCATGCATGAAATAATTACGTTCACCGACTATAGTTCCATGATTGAGTTCACAGCCACCCTATCTGAACACAAGGAGTCACTGGAGAGCGACATGGAAGGATAGATAATCTGACTTATCTAACCCAAATCACGGGCAGCGCTATGCAACTTTGCGATGCCTTGTGCAGGAAGCCCGGGAAAAGTCAGAGAACCTATGGTCACGCTCGAACTCATAACCATCATAACGTAGACTGTCCTGCAATGCACTACACCACAAGGACCCCCAGAACACTGTAAATGGATAGGCAATAACATTACACAATTTTTTACTTTATATCTTAACCCTAACTCTTATCCTAACTTTAAACCTAACCCTAACATTATTAATTCTTCCTTAGTTATAGCATGAAAAAATACATTTCTTGAAAACTGTTTCTTGTACACTAATTTCTTCCTTACTGCAGCATGTACAAAATAAAAACAAATTGTCAAATATGCATACCTTTGTGAGGATGTCAGACATTTCTTAAACCCAATTTATGTCTATTTAATTTCAAATTTTCCTGTTCTGATTATTTTGCTTATAGAATGTTTAAATGTGTTTCAAAGCATGTAATGACTATGTAAGTCAGTTAAGAACAAATAGTATTTTTTGCAATTAAATCCTGAGCAAATATACAGTCCTTTGTGAAACTATGTGGTACAGTGTAAACTGAAATAAGGACCCTGTAAAATAAAATATTACCAAACCAGGCCATTTTAACTGTCTCAACTTCTGGATTCCACTTACCAATTCCTGTTTTCTGAGGTATTTTTTAACCTCTGCACTGTGTGACGTCACCTCATGTGTTCTGAAGTATGCAAACATGGCAAACTGAGTGCGCTCACATTGAGTTGACAAGCGCACTGCCCCCCTTGTATTTGTGATGTCCTGGCATGCTTGCTCAAAGAGGCACTGACCTTTCAGCACAGACTTAAAGCTCTCTCTCCCCCATGGGGATGCTTGGACACCAGCATCAGTACCGTAACAGACGGGCGCCACAGTGATGGTGTCAAACTCCTGTGAAATGGCAAGCGTCTGACAGTTATCAACTCTGACAAGCACACTCTGTGTGTACTGTAGCACCTGTACAGATCAAACCTGTCTCAGTCTGGAATGTGTCATTTACTCACCAGAGACAGTGAACGAGTGTGTGTGTTTGTGTGTGAGAGTGCCTTAAAACTTTTTCTGGAATTTCATGTTCCATTCGTTTCATGTATGGAGGACCAAGTCTGCCAAAATAATAAATAAATAAATGAATATATGCATCAATAAAAATATTTATACATAAATATACAAATAATATTTAAAAAATTATTGATCAATATTATTTCTGTGATCATTTATTTATATTAATTTATTTCCATATTCTTTTATTTCTGTATTTAATTATTTCCCTATATATTTATTTCTGTATTTTCACATCCTTAAGCTAATGAGGGGGCGGGACTTAGCAAGCAAGCCAAGAGCCGGAGATAGAAACAGATTGTGAACGTAAAAACGCAGCTGGGGAGAAACCAAGGGTACGACACGGGGTTGGTTTGTAGGATAAAGGATTCCTTTACCAACCCCAAAAAAACTATGCAATGTCACAAACAGACAATCCTACTAACTGTGCAGACTAGTTGCGGTTTTTTTTTGGCTTCCGTGTCACCTGTGGTGCTCTGTTAACTACCTTAGCTTGCTCTCTCGCTCCGTCGATCTCTTAGTTTCTGTGTGTGTGTGTGTTTATGTGTGTGTTCACGACAATGGAACATTGCACCGGCAGTTCTATTCTTTGATTAAATTGGTAGGCTAGAACGTAGAAGAGAGAAACTGGTAGCTATCTGATCCTATAAACGCTAGAATCCATCTTCAAAAACGAAATATAGTATCTAATATAGTATCTATATGTTTGGATGGATCTGCCCATCCCTATTGGGTGTGTAGTGGACAGGTTTGCCCATCAAATTGAACGAGTTGAAATTGCCTAAACGAATTGACTTGCCTAAACTCAGTAGTAGTGACTGTCCACGTCTGTTGCTCTGATACCGTTCAACCGGAAAAAGGTGACACCTTTGAGTGACAGCCTCCTCATTAGCTTAAGGATGTGGAAATACAGAAATAAATATCTACGGAAATAAATAAATACAGAAATAAATATATACAGAAAAAAATAAAAAAAATAAATAGGGAAATAATATTGATTAATTAATGTATAATTTTATATTTTTATGTATATTTCTATGTATAAATATTTTTATTGATGCATATATATTTATTTATTTCTTATTTTGGCAGACTTGGTCCTCCATTTTCGCATTAAGGTTAGTAATCAAACATTCATTCTTTCTTATATTTGGAGAGCTATAAACGTCACACAAAAAAAACCAACCATACATCTCTGAAGTTCTCTAAAATTACGTTCTCAGGAAAATAATTTGAAAACATGAGTTACGTTATATGCCAACATATTTGTTTGTTTTTCCTGTTTCTGCTGCAAGTTTTGCTATTATGCTATATTCGTCCTTCTATTACATTGTTACTAAGGTTAAGGTTAGGATTAAAGTTAGGGTTAACATCACAAAAAATATCACAATTGCCTGTCTGAATCACGCTGCAATAGACAATAAAACACACACAAAGTGTCCATCTGGATTTGAACTTGCGAACACCGTCATGAAAGTTGCAAATTTATCTGCCCGTCCACCATCCCCGACCTCCACCCTAGCAAAATCTATGCTACTTATATGCTATGTCATTATCTTAATATGTTCATATCTAGTGTTATTTGGTTGTTAAATTTAGTTCCCTATGAACGCAATTGACCCTCTCATATGTTCATATTTCGGTTTTGCAAAATAGTTCTCTTAGAACGTATTTAATGCAATTTTGGGCTCCTACAGAGACCACATTTATGTGATGTTGTATGAAGGGGACACTAATACACAAGATTGCACATGCCTCAACTGGTGGCATTATACAGTTGTGGTCAAAAGTTTTGAGAATAAAACAAGTATTGGTCTCCACAAAGTTTACTGCTTCAGTGTTCTTAGATCGTTATGTCATTAGTAACTATGGTATACTGGTGTATAATAACAAGCAGTCCATAAGTGTCAAATTACATGATATGCAAAAAGTCAATATTTGCAGTGTTGACCTTATTTTTCAAGACCACTGCAATCCGGTCTGGCATGCTGTCAATTAACTTCTGGCCAGCGTGGGAATTTCACGACAGCCATGACGGCTGTAATGGGAATTGGGTGAAAGACGTGCCGCTCATTTTTTTCTGTCCCTGAGGTTTGAATAACTTTAAAAATGAGAACATTTCATAATAACGCAATAATTTACGTTAAAATATCTATTTCTTTGGGCCCCTGTGTTGATATCCCTGATTTTATTAAGTTTTGAGATGATATTGAGAGAATAAGGGCAAAATTGTCTAAATGGAGTAACCATAAAAATTACGCACCAAGAATAGAAGTTGTTGAAAAAATGTGTAATGATGTTCTAAACACCCTCTGAAATATATTGGCATAATCTTAAACAAGTATTTTTTAATACCAAATAATAATAGAGAAACATGGCATTTCTGAATATTTCCATTAACATGGGGAATCATGTCTGCCAAGTCAAACGTCTGGTATGTCTACTGGTGTAACCAC
>JACXGM010032172.1:0-12722 GCA_016801145.1 Umbra pygmaea
TTTGAGACTCTGAACCTCCCACTGTTGTATTCAGTGATAACAAAGACCCTGTCATGGTGGTCACCACAGAGGACGTGCACAAAGCCTTCAAGCGTGTTAACCCCCTTAAGGCTGCTGGTCTGGATGGCATCCTCAGTCACGTTTTCAGTGTGCAGACTAACTGGTGGGAGAATCTGCTGACATCTTCAACTCCTCCCTTGCACAGACTTTTGTTCTACTCTGCTTTAATAAATCCGCCACCATCCACATCTTCAAGAAAAGGAATATGATGGAGCCGAATGACTACCGTCCTGTAGCACTCACCTCTGTCATCATGTTGTGCTTAGAGAGCTAAGCTAAAAATCACAGTGTCTCCTTCTTTCCTAACACATTAAACCCTCTTCAGTTTCCCTTCCGCCCAACAGATCTACAGATGATGCCATTGCCACAGCAATGCACACCGCCTTCACTCACCTAGACAATAGGTACACATATGTGATGAAGCTGTTCATTGACTAAAGCTCAGCCTTCAGTACGATAGTGACCTCTCTGCTTATCACAAAGCTCATGGCTCTGGGCCTTCAACACTCTATCTGCAACTGGGATCTAGACTTCTAGACTGGCTGCCCTGAGGTGGTGTAACAACACCTCATCCATAATGATCTTCAATGCAGGGGCCCCACAAGGTTGTGTACTGTACTCTTCTGTACTCCCTCTGACCCCACGACTGTGTGGCCACCAGTGTTTGTTAGCAATGTGTTAGTAACATATTACTGTAATATTATTACTTTCAGAAACGAGTAGTGGGATTACAATTTCCAAAAGAGTAATAATATTACATTTACTAATCCATGTAACGTTCCGTTACTGCATTGTCAAAATTCCATTTGTCTTTTTTTCTATTTATGATGATGTTTACGTGTGGGAGGTAAGTGCTGGCAGGTTACGTTAGCTACTAGCCAAACGGAAAAACCAAGGATGAATGAGGGAGAAGAGAGGCAGACTTTGAACAGGTGGACTTTGAACATCTAATACGACAGCACAGCCATGTGAAACTTTCAGCGTGAATGTAGCCAAATTAAGAATCTGGACACGATATCAGCCTAAATGTGGTGTTATGCAACCTTTTTTTGTTTTATAACACCATTGATACCTTAGTTAAATAGTCGTGGAGAGACTGTTGCTTCATTTTTTATTTTTGCTTTATATTGTACCCCGTCAAGTTTGACAGGCTACTGTGTTTGGAGTTATGCAGTTTTACTAATTGTTGACTGTAAGGTAAATTATTGTTCCAATAAAGTGGATTTGGTTCTAAAAGGAGCTGGCACACTTTTTTAGAAGGGGGATTAACAACAGTAATATAGTAATATAAAAAGTAATATAACTAATTACTTTTGATACCAAGAATTTAAGGAATATTATTACTTTTAAACAGAGTAATAAGTAAAAAGTAACTTATTACATTTCCTGAGTAACTTCCCCAAAACTTGTGGCCACCCACAGCTCTAACACCATTATCACGTTTGCGGATGACACAATGGTTGTAGGTCTAATTACAAACAAAAATGAGACGGCGTACAGAGAGGTCAGCGCTGACGGCATGGTGTCATGTAAATAACCTCTCCCTCCTAAAAAAAAAGCACCCAGAGAACTGATTATGGACTACAGGGTGAACAAGACGGCGCACTTTCCAATCCTCATCAGTGGAGATGCTGTTGAGAGGGTCCTTAAGTTCCTCAGAGTGTACACCTCAGAGAAACTGGACTGGTCACTACACTCATCCATGGTGGTTAAGAAGGCACGGCAGCACTTGTTCACCCTCAGGTGGCTGAAGAAATGTGTCCCGTTCCAGAGAGCTATCACGGTGTTCTACAGGGGCACAATCGAGAGTATACTGACAGGATGCATCACTGTCTGGTACGTGAACTGTAAGGTGTCTGACGCATGGCTCTGCGATGGGTACGATGCTCAGCTGAATCAGTCCTCAGGTCATCACTGCCACCCTGAAGGCACCTGCAACATCTCGTACCAAAGGAAAGTAAAGAAGATCATTGCTGATGCCAGCCTTCCAAGCAACAGTCTGTTCCAGGACCTCAGGTCCACCAGACGCCACCAGTAGAGCAGCAGCATTTCCCATTGGCCATCAGTCTGTCTGTTTCTATTGACACTGTAGCCTGCTGTAATTGATGCTAGCCATCGACTACTTTCCTGAAGGCGGCCCTAGACACATGATCATTCTATATACCACTACACATTGATGCAACCAGAGTAATTGTTGTACTTACATAATTTCACTGTGTCACATTAGATAATACTGATGCTCCTGAATCAATAAGTAGTATACTATGGTTACTGCCTACTTTTTACATGTACAGACTTTTATTATATACTTTTCCTGTTTCTTCATTTTGTCCTTAAAGTTGATGTGTTTGAAACATGCGAAATGGGCAAGCGTAAGTATTTGAGTGACTTTGACAAGGGCCAAATTATGATGTCTAGATGACTGAGTCAGAGCATCTCTGAAACTGCAGCTCTTGTGGGGTGTTCCTGGTTCCTGGTCTGCAGTTGTCAGCACCTATCAAAATTGGTCCAAGTAAGGAAAAGCGGTGAACCATGGGGTGGGTCATAGGCGGCCAAGTCTCATTGATGCATGTGAGGAGTGAAGGCTGTCCTGTGAGGTCCGATCCAACAGATGAGCTACTGTAGCTCAAATTGCTGAAAATGTTAATGCTGGTTCTGATAGAAAGGTGTAGAACACAGTGCATCGCAAGTTGTTGTGTACCGGCCTGCTGTTTTGGCAAATGGACCTACACAATAATAGGCAGGTGGTCATAATGTTATGACGCATCGGTGTATATTATATTATGCTTGATTCTCTAGCCACCTTATCATATGCTTTTGATAGAGATGGTGTCTATATTCTTTTGCACATCCTTATGCTTTTAGTTTTGTAACTTTCTACTGCAGTGTTGCTGTTTTGTTACTGGACATGCAATAACACCTGCGATCTTCTGTACATGTGACAATAAAACTTAGAGCTATGACTTTAGCTTTTGTCTCAATCAGGGCTGACTCCTCTTACATCTACGGTGTGCCCCAATAAGTGGAGTTCATTTTGGCTGAAGACATTTGTCCCTATTCAGCTTGAGTCCTGTCTGTTCTTTTGTCCAGCACTCACTTTAGTCTGGCATCGTGTGGATCTCTGTCTTTCCCGTTTACTACCACATCCTCCATTTAGATTTCTAACCCAATCCTTTTCCTCTCAAATAGTTTGAGTGCTATGCTGATTTTGAAAGGTAAATGTTTGAAACAGTCATTTTAACTGGGTCGGTTCTCAATGCTCACCAAATGCTGTGCTCACTACTGCAACTGTCTTAACTACACACATCTCAACTGTCTGTTCTCTACTGAGCAGGATATTTACCATGCACCTCTGACAAAGTAAATAGGAAACTATTAATTGATAACTTATTGGTGTAACTTGGTGTTACTCATTATACAACACAGTTTGATTTAAAGGGTATGGTTTACGTGTACAGACTGTATATATGTAGTTACACTCCTGTCACCCTGATATCTTATTGTTTATATTTTTAGTGTCTGTTTTTACTATTGTAACTGTATTTCTGAGCCGTGGCACAAGATTTTCACTGTACATGCAATTACATTGTTGTTTCCTGCATGTGACAATAAACGAAACTTGAAACTTGCTTTCCTTTCTTATATAATATCAATCCAATTTTGTGTTATTTCTTCATTTAGAGTTCATTTTTTCTCAAATTAAATTTTGGTTGAAGAAAACAAAATATGCAAAAATGAAAGTCAGACAGGGGGCAAATACTTTTTTACCAGTACTATAATTTGGGTGGTGTTGTTTTCCAGCAAGTATATGCCACATTACTAAATGCAATACCGTTGTTAGTCCGAGCCCCTGCACAGAAAAACTGAGAAGCTGAAAATAAAAAACAGTGCTTATTTCCTGTGGGAGCCTCACAGATCTGGCACTCATCCACAGAGCTGATCCAGGCCAGCCCTGCAGCAGCAAACACTGTCTGACAGACTGTCTCACACCACCAGTCTGACAGTACAGGAGGGTATCCTAGTGACCCTTCACCTATACCAATGGCTCTAAAACCAATCTATGGGGACTCTGTTTTTCCATCCCAGAACTAGCACACTTTAATCTTTTTAACTAATCCTCAAGGACTTGATTAGGTGAATCAGGTAAGCTAGTTCAGAGCTACATAAACAGTATAGATCACCTTGGGGTTCCCATGGAGATGTTTAACTGACCACTGAAATATAAGTGTCATCCCTGAGAGCTATAACAAATTGCAGACGAGAAAGTGTATTTAAACCAGGCTGAACTCTAACCACGGTTAGCGCGACATGGAGTATGGGGAAGAGAGGCATATCGGTTTGGATGCCAGATAATGACTGATAGTAATTAAGTGTGAAAAGTAATCAGTCCCTTGATTGCTCTTAGCGTCACAGTTTAACCAAGGCTTCTTGCCTCGTGCCTATTTGGGGAAATCAAAAACTAGCTAGTGGCATTGATTTCTGAGCTTTCCCACCATTTATTTGTTTACCTTCAGCCCTACCTCAGCCCTGCCCTATTATGCTATAGAGTATCTGAAGGATATTGTCGAATACATCTGTTGCTCGTTAATTATATCAGTTAATGAATCCTCTGGGAGGTAATTACTGATTGTAAAAACTGATTGCGGAATGTCAGTCAGTCCTGCTTGGATAGTGCTAGACAAACGTGTGCATATGTGGCCTCAACCTACATACCTTCACACAGTATAAAGCTATGTTTTTCAATACAGGTGCCAGTGAAGGGGGGAATTCCGTTTTTGTGCTAGCATTTCTGATTAAGATAGTGTTAGCGTCATGTCCTCATTGCAATTCCTGCACAAATGGCAAAATTAGTACTTGTGTCGGGAATCGTCATGCCATCTAAATCACTGAATATCAAGAAATACATTTTGTAGGATTTTTCTAAGCTGGTCACTGAAAGACAAGGTAGTGCAGTTCACACCGGTGCAAAATTCTACAAAAATTGTTTCTAGAAATACATTTATCTTTGAAAGACATGCGGTACAGCCTGGGGAGACAATATGTACAGTGTAATATAAGAGGTGATAGAAAGTGGCGGGGGTTAACCCAGAGAGAATAGTTCACCTTTATTGTTTATATGAACAATTTCTTTTCATATTTTACAAACAAATTACAGCAAACAAGTCTTCAAACTTTACTAAAAAATGTATTGACATTTGCTATGATACTACTCAGCATGGGAGATTGGAGTAAAGTGATTTCCGGCTTGCATATATTACGTGGGAGGCATACAGGTCTTTCTTATCCATTAATGACGCCCAACGGGAAAATAGGGCTTGTCATCTACCACTGATATCTTTGTTGTTACTGAAAGTAAAGCAGTCCCAAATCATAGATGTTGCCAGTCAAAAATTATTTGTATGACTTTATTCTGTAATAACAAACATGTAAGCACTTTCAAAGCCTTGTGCTCATAATGTATGCAGCTACACTGTCAGTGTCACCAGGTTGTTCTGCCATGCCACACCAGGCAGTGGCTCTCAATCCCAGCTGGAGACTCCTATTAAATTCACATGGAGGTACTTCACTACTGACTTAATATAGCATCTGGTCTCTACTGACTTAATATGGCACCTGTACCTTATTGAACTTGACAGTTATTCCCCTGGTAGACTAGTGTATGCTGTTCGCATATCCCATAGGTACACATTCGCCTCCTTTAGATCCCACATACGCATACACATCCTTACAGTTCATCCTACAAGCCAAACTTCCAATAGAGGGAGAAACTCAAATGTCCATCTGAGTATTATTCTCAGAAAACCCTAAAACACAGGGTCAGAGGCTGGGCAGGCAGCTGATTCAATTGTAAAAGAGTATTGATTTTGTAGATTTCAATCGGTGGAGATGTAATATTTTCTGGCTATTTCAAAATATATATTCCCCATCCCCGATAGCTTTATGATGCTGAACGCAAGGGAACTAGCCTGGTGCAAGATGTGTTAGATGTGCTATATACCAAAACTGCTCAGTCGGTTGCAATGACAGCACAGACAGGTCTGGGGAACTCATGAGAACGTCTATTCAATTCTTCAAAACAGACTTTTCTTCAGAACCCCGGGAACTTTTTCTCTCAGGATTGTTTTTCATACTGTATGAAAACCTGCTGTCTGTGGTTGTAGCCATGAGGAATGAGGGGACTGATGAATAACCGTGTTGAGTAAGCTGTGGTGACAACTTCATCAGTCCTGATGATTACCTCAGCATACATCAGTATGGGCCAATTACATTATCATTCATCTGTGCTACAGTCCATTCATTTCTGCTAAGCAATTACCTCAAAGCTCATCGGGAGAGTTTACACTTCTCATCGAAGACCGACAGTGACACTCCTTGGTCCGTCGTACAATGTCACAGGTAACCACAGGTGCCATGGCAACCACCTTGAAGCAAGCAGCGCAGTGGCACAGTGTTGTCCTGAGTTCCTGACCCATAGAAGGGAGGATAGAATGTGAGGAGAGGAGAAGACATGATGATGACAGGGGAAAGAGGAGAGGACAAAAAACATCACAGTGCTGGCTGGGGTAGAAAAATCAGAACCCTAAGAATGTGACAGAGTGGTAAAAGAAAGTCATGTCATACAATGGTGCAATGCACCAAGAAGTTGTGAGAAAATGTCCATACTTGGTCCAAGACCATGGTTCTTCATGTTAAGATAATTTCAAAATGGAATGATAACGGTCTGTTGAATTGACTGTATTTAGCCACATTAAAATCTACTGATATAGCCTAAACTTGAGAAATACTTCTACTATATTTTCTAATAAGAAAGAACATTTTGTGTCATCATATGTTTGTGAATGACAGCAGCCCACACAACACAAAAGGAAGGGGTGGGCAATTAATTTTCAATAAAGACTGTTAGTAGGAGGAGGGGGGGTCTGCAGAGCATGTGCCCGTCAAGGCCGCTCAAATAGGCTGTTTTTTAAGCAGTGGCATTATTTTCTGACCAGTCACAGAAAGAAAATGTAGCCTGAGGGGTAATAAATCATCATGTAATCCATAGCAGAACCATAGCTATAGCCATCTAAGACTGGGTTGGACCACGTTCCTCCTCCGCAACAGGCTGCTTTTTTGGGCAATGGTGAGGTCTGGGAACCGCACATGTAAACTGAACTTGCTGTAATGATGCTAGAACCATTGGGATAATGTGCTTTGTGACATGGCGCATTATCATGCTGGAAGTACTGTGTCAAATGGGTCCACTGAATCCATGAAGACCGCAACTTATCAGCAAAGTGAAATGTACAATATGTCGTTTTTGGCCACTAGGGGTCTCTCAATCAAAACAATAGCAAAACATTCACTTTGATGACATCGAGAAGTAGTTGGATCATGGGTTGTTGTCGTCGTCAATGACAACCTGCTAATCCACCATCTCCCGGCAGAAAAAAATGTTCACTGACAAAGTAATGTATTGTTAAAAATATTATAACTTTATTCATGTTATGTTTGGCGGTTCCCTGGAACTTAGAGCAACTAGAGGAGTCAAAGGTTATATGCCGCAATTGACAGGTGACAAAATGAAACGTCCTGTGTCTTCGAATTAAATTACAAATTTCTCTGTGTTTGAAAGTTGGTGGAAACTAGCCTACATAACTTTAACTTGGGGTGGTGTTTAAAGTTACTCAATTGGTATCAAGGATATGTGTGGCTGGTTAACACTATTGCACTATTTCTTACGTAAAATCATGACAGGAATAATCAGCATGGTTCAACAGAACCTGGGATTTGGCAGACCAAGCCAATGTTTTTCCACTCTGCAATTATTTTTGTTATTAACTGACACGGAGTGGAAGCTGGTGTCGCTTGCCGCAACAGGCTGTGACACGGGCCAACGCCTTGTGCATCCCAATATGTCGTTTTGCAGACAACGGCTGTACTGCCACATCAATTGCACACAATTCTCTCCTGACCTCACATAAGCAAGCAGTTTTCACCACAGCACTGCTTGTTTACTGGATGGTTCTGTTTAACACAACATCCTCTTTCAGACTCTGACAACGTTGCGAGCAAATACATTACAGGATTGGGCCGTTTTAATGTAGCCTACCTGTGCACCGACGATCATACCAGACACGAGGTTGCTTTGAGTCACTTGTTTTGCAAATCATTTTTAAGTTTGAGGTTTGTCAGTATAAACAGACAATAGTGGTGAAAAAAAGGAACCATTTGACAAAAACGTACGTGAATGAAATTATGAAAACAATGTGTTGATAGTGTTCCTTCTTTAATTAATTCATGGAACATTTAACAATAAATCACATAATTTCATGTCAGCACGTGATATCAATCCATATAAAATAAGATACGGTAGTTCAATTACAGTCACTTATAATGATTATTGAAATATTATAGGAGGCTTTGCTAACGGGAAATCGAATGAAAGATGGATGTTTCGCCATAACACTTGGCACTCATATTTTGCAGTGTGTTTCTATCCAGACAGGATTTTTTGCAGAATGTACAGATTGGCTGAGCAGATATCGGTTTTAAACCCATTTCAGAATGGTAAACAAATAAAATACATGCCACCCTGGAAGACATCCAAATCCAACATCATTGTTTTGTCAACAGGCACTTTTTAATACGACCTTGTAAATCAGACTACTAGCATCTCAAACACGATGTGCCAGCAGCTTTATACCCATATGGTTCTGGGTGTAACCAAGGGCGTAGGAACAAGGGGGGACATGTCCCCCCCAATGTTACAGACAGGAATTGTGGGCCCCCCAATAATAAGAACAAATTGTGAAAAATACATGGTGTGTCACCTCCAATATTAAACTCATTCCTTGCCCTTGGGTGTAACCATAAAAACAAACATTTTCAATTACTTTCCATACATCATTGCACAACAGGTTGAAGTGTCCTTTTCCCCCATCAATAAGTTCCATCAAATTTAGCGGAAGAGATGGCAGCTACACTGCCAAACAAAGCCACAACCCCAGTGCAGCTACAACATGTAAACAGAACAGCCTTCATCCCTTCTACAGGTGATATACCATCCACACTGTAGAACATGGTTAAAGGTGGCATGTGAAATGCACAACTCGTTCAAAATATCACACTGCTAATATTAAAACACGTACAAATCATCAAACTGCAAAACCACACAAGTCTAATGGCACCTGATGAATCCCTTATGCCTGTTATGTGTCCTGCATTATTTTGTGTAATGTTTTTTTTGGGTGTGTGATTTCCCCCCCATTTTTCACTTCTTCCAATTGATCTTCTCCAATTTCTGTCTAACCCTGCCTATGTCGGCAGCTCCTCGACTCCCTGGACAGATGCCGGACCCGAGGTCGATTCTTTTCGCACTGCTCATCCAACACCTAAGCTCGTCAGACGCAGATCACATACGTGATGCTTACCACTGTACTTACGCTCACCACTGTACTACACTAAACAGCAATTGAATTTACATGCGCCTGATCTGCACACAAGTAGTCACTGGAGAGCAACGTGGCAAGGTAGATCATCAGATTTAACTATCCTAAATCCCAGGCAGGGCTGTGCCAATTTGCGCCGCATCGTGCTGCAGTTTCTTGGCAAAGTCGGCCAAGCCAGTCACGCTCTAACCACTATCGTGATGGTGCTTGCCCTCCAAGGCCAACTACGCTTGACTGCATTTGTTACAGTATTGTTGTTTTTTTTAAATGTCTTGTGAATGCCATTGGCCAGGTCGTCTTGGAAATTGAAAATGACCACATGCCCAAACGCAACCTTGATAGAAACAATTCAATATAAAAAAGCAAGATGACTGTTCTAGCTAAACCACTCAAGTGCTGTACAAGCGTAAACAGATTTTTTTCGTCCCTGTGTGTGTAATTGCGGGGGGGGGGTCATAAACATCCATAATCATGCTTGTGCACAGGCACTAAGTTAAAAAGGTATGAATCAATTGTGATTGCTTACCAATTTGTATTATGATTTTAGAATCGTTTGTTGAATTACATGTTTTCTATGTACACACATTCAATATGTACATTGCAAGTCAAATATATACTCGATATTGATATATTAAACCCATATTTTTGAAACTCAACTCTAGACCCAGGAGAACTATTTATCCTTTGTGAATCCAAACTGTTCAATAGTTCTGCACATACTTACAAAGACTGGAAATGTAGATATTAGTACAGCTTGTACTTTTTCAACTGACTATGATTTAAATAATTTTAAACTCTGGCATAAGTTAGGCTTTTGGTCTGTAATGCCATTGTTGTCTCTGTGATCATCAGTACAACACTGACATCTAAAGGCGAAAAAGAGGCATAACAGGGATGCAATCATATCACTGTAACATTTGAGTAATTGTCATAAAACAGGATTGATTTAGTAGTTTTTATTATTGACAAATAAAATGTGAGACATCAGCAATAACAATAATTACAGAGTTCAGGAAGCAGGGACCTAAACATCCCTAGCTGCTCCAGGTGTCTTTTGGGTTGATTGATGATGACCGATAATCATTGCTCCATAGGACTTGCTGCCTAGTCGTTGTGTAGTTGGGCGTGTTGCCAAGCCAGTTAAAGTAAACAGCCTCCTCCCAGCCACTGCTTCAAACTCACAGCTGAGTGTAGGATGTTTACATGAACTGTACCCGTAGCACTGTATGGGGACCTTCACACTTTTGCTGTGCAGCATCTGAGCTGTAAGGTATGGAAACAGAGAAATTGCACAGGTTTCACCGTAAGAAAATGATGGGATTCAATTGAGGGATTCGATTGAGTTGCTTAATGGGGCTGGAACATGGTTTGTGATTTGCCCTCTGTTGATTCAGCCAACTGGACAGGCCTGTCCATTAGTTGGCCTCTAGTACATATTAGTACTGGGGTGGCACAAACACTTTTAGAACATATGGCTCCTAAAGGCCTGGTTATAAAGAGATTGACCTACCGCTCTGGTAAAGAAGCAGACCGTGGCAGCAACGACTTCCGCAGCAGGTCAGGCACTTATACGGCATCCTTCCGTCTAAAAGTAGGAGCATTAGGCAGCCAGCAGCAGCAAACACCTGACTGAAAGCTCTGAAGTTGGACAACAGCTTCCAGTCAGGGATGTTTACAACCCCAAACAACCCCATTTTGGTTGTTAACCCAGGTGCAAGAACACACCCATTTTTTTGACAGAAAAGTAAAATTGCCCATATGGCATGGCCCCAGATCAACTCAAGACCTCCTGCCCTCCTAACCCATTGTGCCACCCTCTAGACTCTGGACACCTGAAATACAATGCAGTCATCTGGAAAACCCTGATGAGTCAATCGAGAACAGATGGAAGGAGGATGATGCTATAGTGCACTCATTGTGCCCATTCTGCATCAATTGAATGACATTCTGCCTCAATCTTCCAAGCCATGCCCTAGTGTTACATTCCACATCTTACATTTTTTACATTTTAATTATTAAGCATTCTGGTATGAACTAAAAAAGAACCAAAGAACTAAAAAAGTTAAACTAAATCAAAAGCTTTTCTGTGACAATCACTGTGGTGAATTTTGTCCTTGTCTATGTGAATTGTTTGCACTGCTTAACAATCCTCTTCATAAGACCATGAATTTAATAGTTCTGAATTAAGCAATGATCTCATAGAACACTTAATCATAGTAAGCATATAGACATCAGTATACAGCTGGCTAACTTTACAAGAACAGCTTATCACTCATAAATCAATAATAGGATATACATGGCACAGGTAAACATCGGCATGCTTGCACCTAGCTAATGTTATCTACCGAAATGTGGCTAATGATAATTAATAATAACATAGCTACATTTCCTTTGTTGTTGTAAGGTCGTCTGAGTGCATGGGAAGCTTGCTAGCTAACTTGGACAGTACAGGCAGTTCTGAGCTGTTGAGCTAGTCAGTCAATGCTAAGTTCAGTTCCCGCTCCTCGAGTCTTCCTTTAACTGCTTGTACATTTTAACAATAATTATATGCTAGTAGCTACTTACTGGAGCTGTATATCGCAGTGGCACCAAAGTCACCCATTTAAGACAATAAAGCTTTGCCATAGATAGTGCGGTCAAAGTTAGCTAGTTAGCGTTAGCTTGCTGAACCAACGTTGTCTAGCTAACGGGTTTCCTCCTAATATGAATCACTTGACAATTCCTTAACACCTGCTTCTTCGTAGTTTCCTTCTCTAAGACAAATACAACGCGGTGCCCATCAGAACAATCCTGTTCCCCCGATCATTTACTTTGTACTTTTGTTTTCGAAACTGTTTAAAACTCCTTCCACCACCAAGCTTCCGTTCAACTCACTTGTCTTTATTTGACCTTTGGTTACCCGACACGGCTATTGACGTCATTGTCTTGTAAACTGGATTGCTGAAATATGAGTACGGTGGATGGTCATAATAGTACTTCAAATTAATCATTTATTTATTTGTATATTCTATTTCCCAGGCTCAGTTGATCATAAGTGAAGTAAAGTTTACTCAGGCCGCTTGCATGAGTTCCGGTCTATTTAAAGGGGCAGCTCCACCTTAAACATCCTCAATACTAAAGACAGTATATAAAATGGACCAAACTATGCCATACGGAGACCGAGTGAAATCAATTACAAGCACTTTTTGATGATGCATGAGCGTACTGCGCAGCCTCACGCTAAGCGTGACA
>JACXGM010032173.1:0-12724 GCA_016801145.1 Umbra pygmaea
GTTGGCCTTGCTTCCTTCGTCTCCTCTCCTAAAGGAAAGTCTTGTCTTGACCCTGAACATTCTCCCTGTCTGTCTATATGTCCTAGAATGTTCCTAAAGGCCTCAACTAATAGCCATATAACTCTCTCATCTAGTAATACCATTCTAAACTGTTCAAACTGTATTTAAACATGATTATATAGAATATAATTCTCAACACTCCCTTGTTTGATTCTGCAGTCCAAGTTCGTGAGTACTCTTGGTGTTATAGATAGGTATTTTGTCATTCAGTTCTTTGTTGTGCTATTGCGTTTTATGGTTTCTGGAGTGCCTTTGTTTTTGTATGCAGTTTATTCAGTCTAGGCGTTAGTCATTGGTTAGTGACTTCCTTGATTTAGTTGAAGCCTGTTTTGAAGCATGTTAAGTATCTCCTAATACTTGGTTCAATTCTTTCCCTTACCAAAGAGTGAACGTGACAGAATGACCCAGCGTAAACGTAATGTCCTTGAGTCTTCTTACAGTTGCTGTGAACAGGAGGAAATGTCATGGGACTTGTATGAAGCTTCCTTTGAAGCCTTTCTTTCGATTCAAGAGGCTATGGATGGTGACTACATCCTTCCTCTGAGAGTCTTTGAGTGGATGAAACTTCTTTTCATGGAGGGCAGATTTTGGATCGATCAAGGAGGACGCCACCAACTTCCTGATAAGAAGGATGCTTACCCGTTCCCCTCAACTCCTGACCCGCCTGGAAGTAGCTATCGGACTGGCCCCCCAGTCCTCTCCATCTCCCTTTAAGGTCCACCAAGTTCCAGTCAGGTCCTTCATCTCAAAGGTCAGGACCCCTATGGGTCGGGTTGGACCCATCCGTCCTGTTCCACGGCCACCAGAGGCCGCTCCTCAGCCACCAGTTCCCGCTCCTCGGCCACAAGAGGCCACAGTTCCCGCTCCTCGGCCACAAGAGGCCGCAGTTCCCGCTCCATGGCCACAAGAGGCCGCAGTTCCCGATCCACGGCCAACAGAGGCCACTGTTCCCGCTCAAGCCTCCCGGCCACCAGAGGCCACTGTTCCCGCTCAAGCCTCCCGGCCACCAGAGGCCGCTGCTCCCGCTCAAGGCTCTCGGCCACCAGAGGCCGCTCCTGCTCCCGCTCAAGCCTCCCGGCCACCAGAGGCCGCTCCTGCTCCCGCTCAAGCTTCCCGGCCACCAGAGGCCGCTCCTGCTCCAGCTCAAGCCTCCCAGCCACCAGAGGCCGCTCCGGCTCCCGCTCAAGCCACCCGGTCACCAGAGACCGGTCCTGCTCCCGCTCAAGCCTCCCGGTCACCAGAGACCGGTTCCGCTCCCGCTCAAGCCTCCCGGCCACCAGAGGCCGCTTCTGCTCCCGCTCAAGCCTCCCGGCCACCAGAGGTCGCTCCTGCTCTTCCTCGGCCACGAGAGGTCGCTCCTGGTCCTCCTCGGCCAAGAGAGGTCGCTCAAGTCTCCCAGACCACTAGAGAGGCCCACCGAGCCTGTGTCAGCCCTTGTCCCCGCTCCGGTGCCTGCCCTTGTCCCCGCTCCGGTGCCTGCCCTTGTCCCCGCTTCGGTGCCTGCCCTTGTCCCCACTCCGGTGCCTGCCCTTGTCCCCGCTTCAGTGCCTGCTCGTCTCCGCTCCGGTGCCTGCCCTTGTCCCCGCTCTGGTGCCTGCCCTTGTCCCCGCTCCCGTGCTTGTCCCCGTGCCTGTGCCTGCCCCGGTCTCTGTACCTCTCTCTGTGTCTGTCTGTTTGTCTGTGTCTGTATGTTCTGTGTACTTCCAGGTTCCTGTGTCTACCTTGGTTCCGGTGCCTGGTCCACCTCTGCCTCAGCTCGCCAAACCTCCTCCAGGCTGGCCACCTCCCACGGGGCCTTTGACTCTGCCTTTGTTGGTCCAGACTCCGCCTCGGGTGCCACCTGCCTGGCCTTTGCCACGGCCTTCGCTTCTGCCTTGCCTTGCCGACACTCCGCCTGCCCAGACTCTGCCCTCTGGACCTCCACTGCTGCCTCCGCCGGGCCTCTGCTTCTGTCTCCGCCCGCCGTGCCTCCGCTTCTGCCTCCGCCCGCCGGGCCTCCGCTTCTGCCTCCGCCCGCCGGGCCTCCGCTTCTGCCCCCGCCCGCCGGGCCTCCGCTTCTGCCCCCGCCCGCCGGGCCTCCGCTTCTGCCTCTGCCCGCCGGGCCTCCGCTTCTGCCTCCGCCCGCCGGGCCTCCGCTTCTGTCTCCGCCCGCCCGGTCTTCTCGGCCAGGTCCTGCCCGGTCTCTGCTTCCGTCGCCTCCTGTTTGGCGGCCTCCAGCCTGGCCTCCTCTGCTTGTTTCATCCCTGCATGGGGCATTGACCCTGCGGGTCTGGGCCCATTGTTCTGGTGGGGCGCATTTTCTCGGTCCTGGACTTCCTTTTTTCGGTGGCGCCTCTGGAGCTGCGCCTTGAGGGGGGGGTTCTGTAATGATTCCCTCCTCACACCCACATTGTACCAGCCTTGGATGCTTGTGCCCTTGTCTCTATAGTGTCTCTGTGTTAGTATTATGTTCATTTCAGTTTTTGTCTGTCTCTTGTGGTGTAATGTGGAACCCCATCCTAGTGTATGTAATTAGTAGTATACATAATTTAGCTGTGTCTTGTTTGTATCCCTAGTTCCCCAGTATTTAAGTTCCTCTATTTGTATAGTTCAGGGCTGGGTCATTGAATCTCATACCTCAAGTGTTGCTCCCTTGTTTGATTCTGTAGTCCAAGTTCATGAGTACTCTTGGTGTTATAGATACAGTGCCTTGCGAAAGTATTCGGCCCCCTTGAACATTTCGAACTTTTGCCACATTTCAGGCTTCAAACTTAAAGATATAACACTTTAATTTTTTGTGAAGAAGCAAGAACAAGTGGGACACAATCATGAAGTGGAACGAAATTTATTTGATATTTCAAACTTTTTTAACAAATAAAAAACTGACAAATTGGATGAGCAAAATTATTCAGCCCCTTTACTTTCAGTGCAGCAAACTCTCTCCAGAAGTTCAGTGAGGATCTCTGAGTGATCCAATGTTGACCTAAATGACTAATGATGATAAATAGAATCCACCTGTGTGTAATCAAGTCTCTGTATAAATGCACCTGTTCTGTGATAGTCTCAGAGGTCAGTTGAAAGCACAGAGAGCATCATGAAGAAGGAACACACCAGGCAGGTCCGAGATACTGTTGTTGAGAAGTTCAAAGCCGGATTTGGATACAGAAAGATTTCCCAAGCTTTAAACATCCCAAGGAGCAATGTGCAAGCGATAATATTGAAATGGAAGGAGTATCAGACCACTGCAAATCTACCAAGAACCGGCCGTCCCTCTAAACTTTCAGCTTGTACAAGGAGAAGACTGATCAGAGATGCAGCCAAGAGGCCCATGATCACCCTGGATGAACTGCAGAGGTCTACTGCTGAGGTTGGCGAGTCTGTCCATATTACAACAATCAGTCGTATACTGCACAAATCTGGCCTTTATGGAAGAGTGGCAAGAAGAAAGCCATTTCTGAAAGATATCCATAAAAAGTGTTGTTTAAAGTTTGCAACAAGCCACCTGGGAGACACACCAAACATGTGGAAGAAGGTGCTCTGGTCAGATGAAACCAAAATGTAACTTTTTGGCAACAATGCAAAACATTATGTTGGGCGTAAAAGCAACACAGCTCATCACCCTGAACACACCATCCCCGCTGTCAAACATGGTGGTGGTAGCATCATGGATTGGGCCTGCTTCTCTTCAGCAGGGACAGGGAAGATGGCGAAAATTGATGGGAAGATGGATGGAGCCAAATACAGGACCATTCTGGAAGAAAACCTGATGGAGTCTGCATAAGACCTGAGACTGGGGCGGAGATTTGTCTTCCAACAAGACAATGATCCAAAACATATAGCAAAATCTACAATGGAATGGTTCACAAATTAACATATCCAGGTGTTAGAATGGCCAAGTCAAAGTCCAGACCTGAATCCAATCGAGAATCTGTGGAAAGGACTGAAAACTGCTGTTCACAAACTCTTTTCATCCAACCTCACGGAGCTCGAGCTGTTTTGCAAAGAGGAATGGGCAGTACATTTCAGTCTCTCGATGTGCAAAACTGATAGAGACATACCCCAAGCGACTTACAGCTGTAATCGCAGCAAAAGGTGGCGCTACAAAGTATTAAGTTAAGGGAGCTGAATAATTTTGCACGCCCAATTTTTCAGTTTCTTATTTGTTAAAAAAGTTTCGTTCCACTTCATGATTGTCTCCCACTTGTTGTTGCTTCTTCACAAAAAATTACAGTTTAATATCTTTATGTTTGAAGCCTGAAATGTGGCAAAAGTTCGAAAAGTTCAAGGGGGCCGAATACTTTCGCAAGGCACTGTAGGTATTTTGTCATTCAGTTCTCTTTTGTGCTATTGCGTTTTATGGTTACTGGAGTGCCTTTGTTTTTGTATGTAGTTTATTCAGTCTAGGCGTTAGCCATTGGTTAGTGACTTCCTTGATTTTGTTGAAGCCTGTTTTGAAGCATGTTAATTATCTCCTAATTTTCTTTATAAAAAGTTCTTGGTGAACTTCACCTTGGTTCAATTCTTTCCCTTACCAAAGAGTGAACGTGACACACACAAAATTCCTGCACTAGATTTCCATTCAAGGAAGGACATGAAACAGAGGCTCTTGTTTCACAAAATACAACAATTTATTTGAAAACAACTATGGCTATCAAACACATTACAACAACACAGATTAATATGGGTCATTTAAATAAAAGGCATTAACTAGATGTCATGGCACAGTCAGAAAAAGGTTCAAACACTGCACACTGGGTCAAAACAATACATCCTGGGTTAATACACTGCACACTGAATTCTTGTGGGGTAGTAGAAGGGGAGGGTAAGAAAAAAAAACGAATAAACTGTCTATTGTAGCCACAAAGAAAGAGAAAACTATACATACAACAAAGCCAAGTTGTACCCGAACCCTGTGGTTAGGAACCTGAGGTTACCGGCCAATTGCCAACACTACTCTTACTTCTGGGTTTACAAAGGAGGACAAATAGTGGCGGTGCAGTTGCTCTGATTTCTGAGGCATCCCCAGATAAATCTAAAACACACATTTTGCTTTATCAATACCTTATACAACAGTCCAACATCAGTAAAACACACATGGAAGGTGTTTTACTGATGTAAACCACCAGCGTCCAGATTGGTTTTCTAGGTTCTGTTACAAACAGGTGTGTCTAAAATTCATAATACAAGAAATAGATGTAAAATCCAAATAACTACACAAACTTCAAAAATATTTAAAACTAGTGATGGGCAAATTGAAACAGGAGCTCTGATGCTCCAATGTAATTTTCAAAGCACAGTGATTCGGCACAATGAGCCGAAACTTGTATCAAAGTCACAACACCACGTGATTGGTGACATTCGAAGCTTCGGACGTCACAACATTCTGACTGACAGGTGTGAACACCCCACTGTATCTAATGTATCAACATTCATGTCAACATATAAAAATATGTATGGATCTTAATGGGAAGCCGAGCTTAACGCATCAAACCCAGTGCGATAACATTTCGTTAGCCTAATTCAAGTCCGGTCAGTAATATGAGCTCGGCTTCCCCAATTAAGATCCACTGACCGAGGCTGATGCAGTTCCTGGGCCATTGGCCACGAGAGGTTCCTTCATGAAGTAAACATTTACCTTGATGTCTGTGAACCCTGTTTGGAGATCTCCAAATAAATCTACCAACAACTGAGACCTGATTCTGACTCTTGTTATTTCATCCAAAAACATCTCCAGCTACATCATCTCTTATTTACAATATATATCAATAAGTGAAACTTCAGGGCAGCCAATACATCACACAAATATATTAATGCGAATTAATTAGTTTAAAGAATTTGCTATTTTAAATTAATTAACTGCCACTAATAGTTTGTTGTTATTACCATTCTCACATAGCCTATGACAATACTTCAGACCTAATAAATATGATTAGATGTCAATCAAAACATCAACAGGGTGCCGAGGCGAATTCCAGTTGAGATTCATATTGTAAAATACTGCCCACTGGTAGTACAAACTGTGTAGCTTCCAGCGCATACTGCTGTCATTCATTTTACTTCATGATGAGTGACAAGTTCGAATATAATGTATTTGTTGGATGATACTCGCTGGATGATACTTTTTGAAATGTTGACTACATTTAATTTCTAATTCTAACATTAGTTACAATTTGCATGGGCTCCTTAATCTTATTTAACATGTTTATACAATCAAGTACAGTAAAATAGATGTTTTGCATCAAAGGTGCAGTACCAAAGTAACACATCACATGATCTATGATGTCCAAAGCTTCGTTTAATGAGGTGGAAATCCTCTCCCTGGTATTGTTGCCATATTGAATACTCAGTTGGTCTAAAACAACTGAACTCCATCAGACGAAGTAGGCCTATTGATAATGACTTGTTGTATAGCACATCATCTGGCCCGTAGCTCAGTTGGTAGTGCTCAGTAGCCTACAGTATATATAATGTCAAATGCACAACCCAAGTAAAAAAAAAGTATATTTAAATTATACTCCAGTATTATACTTCTAGTATACTTATGGTTAACCATAAGTATGTATTCAATGTATTTAAGTATATTTGAAGTATACTTTCAAAATATACATACCAAAATAATATATTAAAAGTATATTTAGGATAAATAAAATACATTTCAAGTACATTTAAATATACTTTTTTTTTACTTGGGAAGATTGAATTCAGAGGTTCGGTTATTCGTTTATTTTTAAACCAAATTATTTTAATCACAGTGCTTTTAACTGACTGTCGCCATGATAATATTTCATGTACTGAATCCTGAATTATACCTAGGGTGCACAGTTTGACTAAATAAACATCATGTATAAAAAAGATTGGGATGACAGGTTGACGCTTCGGACATCACCAAATCATTTGACAGATGTTGACATTCTTCAGTTCGAATATTGGTGCTTCGCGGCCAAAGTCGATGCATAAAAGCAGAATGAAATCACATCACTTCGAGGGCTGTCAGTAGGAGTGTAATGGTACGTTCAGACTGAATGCGTCTGGAGTGTCTGGAGCGTCTGGAGCGAGTGATTTCCATGTTAAGTCAATGTAAATAGGCGTTTACGCATGTCTAGAGGACACGTTTGGCGCGGCGCGATAGACTCGATTCCACCTCGGCAAATAGAGGTTCTCGCCGTGAATTTACACACGTTACGTGCGAGTGATTTCAATTGGTGCGCATTGTGCATTCACGTGTTTGAAGCCAATTGGCGTCTGACGCCCGAGTTGAAAAATCTGAACTTTTGTGTCTGTTCGCGCCGCGTTAACCAATGAGCCTGCTTGCTGCTGTCACATGATGAAGTGACGTTGCAGTCCCGGATTTATTCAACATTCATTAAACGTGGAAGAACGGCTGATATTGGCAGTGAGCTGTAAGTAGTTTGTACATATTGTGCATTTTTCATGTTGTACATTTTTCATTTATTGTTTGGCCTCAATAAATTATTTTGACTAATATGACTGGTGTGGTTCTAATGCACAACAAAGCAAATCTTTTATGACAACTTGATTTATATAAGACATATTCATTTTGTATTGAATGCTATTCATTCCATATCTAAATCTAGATTATATGAAACATTATTATTCTAATGTAAAGACAACCAACTTTAGTGTATAAGAACATAGTTTCTGGACAGTGTTGGTTAGAAAAAAATCACAGAACAGGTTAATTACTTTTGGAAGCTGGGTTCATTTATCATAAAAACAAAAATAAATTACAGATTATTTTACAGTAATAACCTAAACAAAGAAATGGCACATTTGTCTTTGTGACAAAAACCATTTGAAAGAGGTTCCAATCAATAAACTGTAAAAAAAATTATCCACTGTAAATTATACAATGCAGTAAGAATACAGTGTTTCTGTACAAAGCTGTGGTTTCATTATCACATGGTCAATGACGTCCGAAGCTTCATTTGATCACATGAATATCCTCGCCACAGTGTTACAGCTTCGTTTCAAAGAACGGTTATTTTTAAGTCAAATCCTGCCCTTCATCGGACACATTATTTCAAATTACTTGCTCTAGAAATACTCACTTGATTGGTAGTGCATGGTGGCTGTCATTTAGATTGAAGCAGTTCGAACCCAAGTGAAGATGTTGTAATTATGTTTTAGGCACATTTGTTTTTTGGAACCAAACTCACAGTATTTGACTAGATTAGCAACATGAAGGTCAAAAGTGTGAAACGGGGGAGGGACGCGAACCCCATCTTCAAACTAACCATTGCACCATGTAGATCAAAGAAAATTCTTGCAAAAACAGCCTATATGAACCTCAAACGTGGTGTTATATTGTTTAACCAGCAGGTGTCATTGGAGAGCACTGTGTTGTGGAGCTTCGAGTAGTGAACCATTTTTCGGCACAATTTGAGGAAAGCCTCAAAGGCTTCAGAAAGCATCATTTGCCCATCGCTAGTTAAAACCATAAACCATGTTCTTTATTCTTGTTTTTACCTTAGTTCTCTGCATAGGTTCAACATCCACAAGTCACTTCCTGACAAACATCATTCTGAAATCTCATGGGATACCCTTCCCTTTTATCCCCTCCCCCAATCAGTCTGTTGTAAGCTACAGGGTCGTAATGTCCCACCCGTTACCCTCGCGCTTCATGATGTGCCACACATTCTCAATCGGAGACCGGTCAGGACTGCAAGTAGGCCATGCTAGCACCCGCAGTCTCTGCTTACACAACCATGTGCTTGTAATCTGGGCAGAATGTGATTTGCCATTGTCCTGCTGGAAAATGCTATAAATATACTGTAATTATCCTGTTCACATTCTGCTCATATCCTGTACCCCAAAGTAAGAATATGTTTACATTTCTGTGATTTATGTACAAAAAAGCCATGCACCAATGAACCAGAAATCTTTGTTTGGTTAAACTTAATGTTTGTATGAACATATGTCATATGTTGTATGTATAGTTGTACAGTATAACTTTTCATGTGACAACACTGAAGAAAATACACTTTGCTACAATGTATATTAGTGAGTGTACAGCATGTATAACATTGTAAATTAGCTGTCCCCTCAAAATAACTCAACACACAGCCATTAAGGTCTAAACCGCTGGCAATAAAAGTGAATATACCCCTAAGTGAAAATGTCAAAATTGTGCCCAAAGTGTCAATATTTTGTACGGCCACCATTATTTTCCAGCACTGCCTTAAACCTCTTTGGCATGGAGTTCACCAGAGCTTCACAGGTTGGCACTGGAGTCATCACAGAGCTGGTGGATGTTAGAGACCTTGCGCTCCTCCACCTTCAATTTGAGGATGCCCCACAGGTGCTCAGTAGGGTTTAGGTCTGGATACATGCTTGGTCAATCCATCACCTTTACTCTCAGCTTCTTTAGCAAGGCAGTGTTCATCTTGGAGGTGTTTGGGGTCATTATCAGGTTGGAATACTGCCCTGCGGCCCAGTCTCCAAAGGGAGGGGATCATGCTCTGATTCAGTATGTCACAGTACATGTTGGCATTCATGGTTCCCTCAATTAACTGTAGCTCCCCAGTGCCAGCAGCACTCATGCAGGCCCAGACTATGACACTCCCACCACCATGCTAAAATGTAGGCAAGACACACTTGTCTTTGTACTCCTCACCTGGTTGCCGCCACACACGCTTGACACCATCTGAACCAAATAAGTTTATATTGGTCTCATCTTGGTTCCAGTAATCCATGTCCTTACAGTCAGCTTGTCTTTAGCAAACTGTTTACAGGCTTTCTTGTGCATCATCTTTAGAAGAGGCTTCCTTCTGGGACAACAGTCATGCAGACCAATTTTATGCAGTGCATGACGTATGGACTGAGTACTGACAGGCTGACCCCCCAACCCTTCAACTTCTTCAGCAATGCTGGTAGCACTCAAATGTCTACATCCCAAAGACAACCTCTGGACATGATGCTGAGCACGTGCACTCAACTTTGTTCAACCATGGCGAGGCCTGTTCTGATTGGAACCTGTCCTGTTAAACCTCTGTATGGTCTTGATCACTGTGCTGCAAATGTAACCCTACAGGGTCCGGAGCCTGCAGGTTTTCTGTTCTACATTAACATTTATTGGACTCACCTGGTGTCCCAGGTCTAAATAAATCCCAGATTAGAGGGTTGCAATGAAAAAGTGGAGTGGATCTGGCTTTAAGGTCCAGAGTTGAGTATGAGGGGCCTAGGCCATCTTTATGTAGAGCAACATTCCTTTTTTTCAGATCCTCAGTAAGTTCTTTGCCATGAGGTGCCATGTTGAACTTCCAGTGACCAGTATGAGGGAGAGTGAGAGAGAACACCAAACTGAACACACCTGAGACCTTGTAACATTGATGAGTCACATGACACCGGGGAGGGAAAATGGCTAATTGGGCCCAATTTGGACATTTTCACTTAGGGGTGTACTCACTTTTGTTGCCAGCAGTTTAGACCTTAATGGCTGTGTGTTGAGTTGTTTTGAGGGGACAGCAAATTAACACTGTTATACAAGCTGTACACTCACTACTTTGTAGCAAAAAGTCCTTTCTTCAGTGTTGTCACATGGAAAGTTATAATCAATTATGTACTCACTTTTATGAGATGCTGTATGTGTAACGGTTGCCCCGTGTTGAAGCATTGAAAAGTGTTCTCCAGGCAGATCTGCCTTGGAGGCAGAAGTAATTTTATTGGTTGATTCAAAACTGAGGGCAGACCTCACATTAAGTTTAATTTTGATTTATAATTACAATTTATATGTATATATATATACATATATATATATATATATATATATAGCACAAGATTATATTTTAAAACTCCAGTGTGGTTAAGTTTAGAGTTAAGGTTAGGTATATGGTTAGATATGATTAAAAACGGATAAACTATGCACATTTCCGATGTCATGTGAGGTTTGCCCTCAGTTTTGAATCAACCAATCAAATTACTTCTGCCTCAAATGTGCCTGGAGAACACTTTTTAATAACTAAATGTCATATGAGCCATCCTAAATGTCTGGAGTCAGAGTTCCAGGTCACAGACTCGTTTGTGTGCTGATTTCTTTTTTCCCTGACTTCTACTCATGTGGTTTTGTTATCCAATAGATCACCATAACAAATCCAGTTATTCATTTGCAATACATTTCCATGTGTATTTAGTTCCTTCCTGTTAGTGTTCCTGTTAGTGTTTGAATGTATGGTATGTGACTTTGTGTGTTGATGGCGTGTTGTGCCCATCGAGGCTGATTTAATTTATATACAGTGTTTTCGTCAGATTAAACACTGTTTGATTTATTCTTCAACGCCTTCACAAGTGTCTTTATTCTATCAGGTACACCACAACTTGTGCCCATCGAGGCTGCTTTCATTTATATACAGTGTTTTCGTCAAATTAAACACTGTTTGATTTATTCTTCAACGCCTTCACAAGTGTCTCTATTCTATCAGGTACACCACAACTTGTCACAGAATGACCGACCACCAATGTGCTAAATACCCCCCGCCCACGTCAGGAAGGGATTGTTCCCTCAGTTTCCCTAACCAGTATTTTGGGGGGACTATGACGAGTCGGGCAGCTGGTCGGTAGATGGGGAGGATGTCAACCTGAAGGACCAGCAGAGCTGGGTGGCAGAAGAAGGTGAGGAAGAGGACCTGATTAGTTGAGAACTGGATCAGGATGGATCAACAGTGGAGGAAGGTGAAGGGGAAATTAACAGTCATCCCCTGGGCATGAACCCTATTTGGTTAGCAAAGTGTCCCCCATCCACTTGATCACCTGGACGCACTAGCCAACAAAAGTCCCCCTCATGGCCAGTCCCACAATGTACTGTTGGACCTGTGGGACACTCCTCAGCCTAGTCCTCTCCCAGCCTTTGCCATTGGTGGACCTAACTGCCCTTCTCCACAACAGTACCATGGTCTTCATGCCCGTGCCAACAGCTCCACCATCAATGCCTGTGTCAGCGGCTTCTCCCTCCACGCCTGTGAAAGCAGGCATCCACTTTTCCAATTACCTGAGTATTTAAGCTTTTGTGTTAGTGTTTGTAGATGACAGGTATTTTTGTGTGTACTGTATGTCTGTGTTGATCGTGTGTGCTGTAATTCTATCTACATTCTGTAATGTTACACTCCAAGGCAGGGGATAAAACAGCACATATGTAAATCTTAAGGCTATTTTATTATTAACACCAGGCAAAAGCACACACGGATATCCAATGAGAACAATACCAAAAACTAGAGCAGGGGTCAGGCCAGAATAGCAAACACAGGTTAATAATCCAGGACTGCAGGCAAAAGCACAAAGGGAAATCCAAGGCAGAATAATCAACAATACTATGCAAAGGTCAAACCGAAATAACAATATATATCAATGAAATGCTCAGAAATGGAATCAATACTCACAAAATACCTCGCGAAGAGGGAATGGTGTGTGTGTGCTTTATATGTGGACTGGGTGAGTGCAGGTGTACAGAAATAGGCTGATTGAGTCCGGGCTATGGGAATTGTAGTTCTAAACACAAAAGAACATGGAAGTGGCAGTTTCCAGGGAAGGGGAACTGGGAAACGTTACAGAACCCCCCCCTCAAGGCGCAGCTCCCGAGGCGCCAAAAGGTGGACACGCCACAGGACACCAGGTGGCAGAAGATCCAGGCAGGCGGAGGCACACCAGGGCGACGCAGACAAGTAGACAGGGC
>JACXGM010032174.1:0-12723 GCA_016801145.1 Umbra pygmaea
GATACCAAATAAAGTCAATTTCCTAAATAGGCCTGTATCCATTGCGAACATATTTTATTATAGTTATAAAATGTCCATAAAATCATTGTTGTAGTGGCGGCGACTAGCGGTTTGAGCTCAAACAACGCTAAGAGAGAGCTACGAATGGTCCAGACCAACCTTACGAAAGTATGACTTACAGAAGATATACTTAGCGTACAAACGTTTCGGGAACCGTGCCATTAGGTTAAGAGAGAGGTTAAGGAATAGGTTAAGAACTACTTAGCGATAAGAACGTTTTGGGGAACTGGGCCCTGATCACTTCATGACATTCTGGAGTATATTCAAATTCCATCATTAACACTGAGGCAGCAGACTTAGTGAAAATGTGTATTTGTGGCATTCTCAACTTTTGACCACGATGGTATAGCTAAGTTAAGATCATTTGCAAAGTCATGGTCAATGGAGTTAGGGTGATTAATTTGATTAACCTCTAGCGACATTTCAGATGTTTTGAATATATTTTAATTCTAATGATGTTTGCTAATGATTGACCTCTTTGTAAAGGGTAATCAATAATAGGCAGCCAGACATCTGAGAATGCCTGGACAAAGTCTGTCATCAATTTAATGTTTGAATTCTGTCTGGTTGTACCACTCTCTATGAGTGAACATGAGTACCATGTCACAGTAGCGTAGCCAGAAAAAAATATTTGGGTGTGCATCTAAAAAACTTGGTGTGCCACATCGATTTTTCTTTACATAACAGAGGCCTATACTACGAAGCTATGTTCAACATGCCCTAGATTTCCTTTCATTACCTGGCTTCACTAAACCTAACAATTGCGATCTAGATACGAGATGTCATGACCGTGGTTATCAATTCATTAAATTAACCCAGGATTTCCCAATCTAGTGACAAGCGCGTTTACATAAAAGCGGCGGTGTGTGCATCATAGGACCAATCGCAGACACGGGCAATTCTATGAGAGCCGCATATTTCGCTCAACTGTACTGAATTATAGTTTTAGATACATTTGAAGAGCATAACAAATATAATCCAGGCATAAAGCAAGAAGGAAAGCTGGGGAAAAAATGCCACCTGTGTATTTATAAGTCCCTCAGGCTCATCGATATCACTGACTATAATTACAATGTGTATTCCATTAAACCAGTGTTGCTTCATGCCAGGCCCGGCGGGAGAATTAACTCTGCAAGGGGGCACCCAAAATTACTAAGGGGGCACACATATTTCAGCTCGGTAATAACACAATGAATACTGTTGATAGTATGAAGTGGAGTAGACAGTAATCATCTGTAGCTTGCATTCAATTGCAGCCAGACACACGGCTGTCTTGCCATAATAAAACAGTTTATTATGACTGCTTTACAAATTTGACTATTAATACCAGTTTAAAAAAATACATTTTGAAAACGCTGCTACTGCTACAGCAGCTAGCTTCATTTTCTGCGAAGAAAAGTTCCTAATTTCCATATAGCTCACATCACTACAGTTCCTAATATTGCTCAAAATATACCCACCTTCATCAATGTATTGCAAAAAGCAGTTATTCTACTATAAAAACATCAACAATAAATTAGACATTATAAACGAAAAATGTCAAATGTCATCACACCACATCACCTGCAATAGACAATCAAAAGCAATGAAAACAATAACGTATTGCCAAGCCATTTTCCACCATTTCCACAATCTTGCAAATTACACAATAATTCAAAACTGACAATGCTGATATTTCTTACCGGATTCAGAAAAGTTTGTCAGGCACACGCACCTGCAAGGCTGTGTAGGCGGCAAGACAGTTTTACTCTGCTGCAGCTAGGCCGAGTGGCATCGACGGTCGAAGGTCTCGGTGTTACCGGCAATGTTGGCAAGGCAGCCTCTGTGGCTGGCGTCTCCATTTCCGCGCCACTTTGAGATGAGGATGTGCAAAACCACTTTCTAACAACCAAATTTGAGCTGTGAAACTTATTTCCGGTGGAAACAATCTACTACTAGGCTACATTTGAACGTAATCATCCATTTCAAATTGAGCCCGCCTTTCTACTGTGTGAAGGCCAATCAACATATGATTTTTACCAATGTGTGACTTTTTTATGTTAACCCGCTGGTTTTGATTCCTGTGCAGCGGCACAGCGTAATAATCATCGCAACAAATCGCAGCTAGGCCTGACTTTGGAGGGATTTGTAGGACACATAATGGAATCAAAACTGAGGGGGCACAATATTCTAACTGAGGGGGCATTGCCCCCTTTTGCCCCCCTTTTGAATATATTTTTTGATATATAGTCTCTTTATTTTATTTTTATTTAACCTTTATTTAACCAGGTAAGTTGACTAAGAACAATTTCTTATTTACAGCAACGACCTGGGAGCAATTAGGGTAAAGTGTCTTGCCCAAGGACACGACAACATTTGGCTCAGTCGGGAATTGGACTGGCAACCTTCTGACTACAAGTCTGACTCCCTACCCACTGAGCCATCTGCGCCCCCAGTTGTGTCTCTACAGAGAAAGGGGATACATTGATGTTGATCCTTATCAAACAGACCATACATTAAAATACCTTTAAAAAACAAATGCAACACTATGCATAAAGTCTGTATTCCTACATGTAAGCGCACAACTTCGATGTATCGCACTGCACTGGCACATAAGGATCTAGATTAGCTGCTGAATGTGTTGGCCTATTACGCCCGTTTCAGTCTACTTCACTGCTAGTCTCCCGTGATATTCGCTGGGGTCACGTTTGCGGCTATTTTTGCGCATACACTTAAATGTGTAGGCGTGGATCTAGATGTTGTTTTTAACTAAAAAATAAGAATATATTTAAAATTAACACATATTATAGTTAGACCATAATAGACTAGGTTTTGAAAAAAACTTTGCCAAGGCTATAACAAAAAGTGCATTATGCATCTGATTTCTGGGTGTGCCAGCTGCCTCTTTGGGTGGCACAAGCACACCCTGGCACACCCGTGCCTACGCCACTGCCATGTCATCTTGACATTTCCCTGGGCTGTTGCTATTGTGATAGATTATTTTTTATTTGCTATGTCCACACACATGCAGAGGAATACACACCTGCTTAGCAGCATGAACACCTTGTTGCTTTGGTGAGCCATGTTGTATGGCTCCTAGACAGTCCAAGAGGCAATGTGTGCGCTCGACAAGTCTTTGGTCACACAACAAACACATCTGTATGCCGCAAACACAAACAGCCACAGGCACACAAACACACAGAAAACAGCACAGAGAAATACTATGGAGCGAAATCAGTGCCACAAGACAAAGCTCCGTAAAAAAGATTTGTGTACTTGCAGAGAAGTTTTGTGTACTTGCAGAAAAGATTTGTGTACTTGCAGAAAAGATTTGTGTCAGTCAAAAGGGGGTGGGACCAGCTCTGACAACCATTTCAGCCCATCAAATAACGCCATTTCTGTGTGCTACTATCCGTTTTGCCATAGAGAAGCATTGTTCCATCAGCTCCTTACTAAGGTAATAACTTTAAAATCCGAATTACTTTTTAAACCTGCATTCCAGACACATTTTAGCTGATATTATTGTGCATAAGTTTATAAAATTAACTAATTTAAATGAGGAAAACTAGCTAACGTCAACAGTTAGCCTAATCTGGTTTTTAAAATGATTACAGTATCGTCGAAGTCAAATACTTTAAAACAAGAATTACTTTATTATTACATTTGGGTTGAGTTAGATATATGTTAGGCAATGTTAGTATGATTTTATTGTAGACATTGTAGAAATTTGTTAACAATATCCCAAGAACATACCAAATAAGTAAATAAATCATGTTTTACATAAAGGGTATTTTATAAATGCTACTGAATACAATATCCTCACATCACTACCTCACATAATTTCTTGTTGTTGGCGACTCCTGTGATAGTCTAATTACTCCTGCTCACTTTCATTTACCATTTCTTCCTTCTCTCACTTTCTGCAGGGAAGCCAAACATCCTGACCCCCGTCTCTGAGCGGGCGGTGCAATGGCTACAAGAAAGACATGAGCATATGCCCAATAAGTGCTTTATTAAAATTTTAAAGTTTTAAAGTCCATTGCCTATTTGTTTACAGGAATAACTGAATTAATGTATGTCCATGTCTAAAAACAAAACAAAAATAATTTTGTATGCTACCAACTAATACAGACACAAATCTTTGTCATTATTTTGGCTGACACAATAAAAATTAAAAGTAACAAATGTACTCTAGTCCTGTTAATGGTTTCACTTAGACTGAGTTAAGGTGAAAAACTGCATCAGATTTTAAAATCGCATGAAGTTTATTATATGATGATTTAACACTGAGTACTGGACGATAAGTGCATTTCACTATGTACTCTTTTACTGAGCATTGATGCACCTGAAATTAATCCACTTGCTTTTTATATATTCCTTTTATTGTATATTTAATGTATTGAAGTATAAGCCTCTGTGTGCAATCGCACAATAAATGTATATTTAATGAAGAACAGCCATTTACTGAACATAAATTGATGACATTTGCATTCCTGTCAAATAATTTATTTTATGATCATCATGTTTGCTGTACATTTGATTGCCCTCAACTGCCGTCAGTCATTTGATTAGAAGCAATTAAAGGAGCCCATCAATATGGCGGCAGCCTGCCATTAATCACTCTAAACTTCTAATTTCAGGTAGATTTTACCATAATAAGCTGCAATGCTATTTTGTAAATATTACAGACAATCTAAATTAACAATTTACAGCCCAATAAACAGCTTTCATATTATAGATCATACCCAAAATTGCTGTTGTTATAGCTGCTTCCATAGACTTCAATGTATTAAAATCACCCGCTTGGAACTTATGAGAGACCCATGAACCACGTGACCGTACCACGTGACTGTAGCATTTTTTACCCTCCATTGACGCAACACTCTCAATGGCTCTGGTCAGAGCTGTTCCCATCTCCTTTTGACAGATACACAAATCTTTTTTGCAAGTACACAAATCTTTTCTGCAAGTCGACAAATCTTTTTTGCAAGTACACAAATATTTTCTGCAACTACACATATTTTCTGCAAGTGCACAATTCTTTTTTACAAGTACACACATTTTATTTTACAAGTACACAAATCTTTTTTGCAAGTAAACAAATATTTTCTGCAAGTACAAAAAACTTCTCTGCAAGTACACAAATCTTTTTTACGGAGCTTTGTCTCGTGGCAATACAGAGAGAAATTTGTTTGCATTTGTATAGAACCTGGCTATACATTCTGTCAACATAAAACAGCTGAAAAACAAACAAAATGGCAGTATATGTGACAAACAGGCCTTCTGAAAAACAAGGAGAAGGGGGGACTTGTGATGTAAACAGTAAAATAGTCTAATCTACTTTTTACAACACATCTTTTTAAATCTACAGTTTTACAACACATCCTGGGCTGGGACTGACTAGCTGTCTGCAGTCAATACCACTTCATATCCAGACCCCTTCAGGAAAACAGCAGATTTGCTCTCCTCTCTAAGTCATCCTCGCTGGGTACACCCACCCGCTTTGACTTCCTAATGGTTGTAAACATTGTGATTTGCTGTCACAAAGGGAAAATGAAAGGAAAAACAATTATCTAAAACTGTTGTAGATTATGTAGAGAGCTTACATTCTCAGTAACAACTTATTTGTATTATTCACTGAATTTAAAAAGAACTACATTATACACAACACAAATACTAAACTTTAAACAACACCATTCGTTTTTTACATTGAGAAAATTAGATAAGCTGCTCAACCACACAGGAATGGATCACGAAGCATATCAGATTTAGGAGAGATTATTAAGGCAAAAGTAGACAATCCATAACCATCTTCTCCTATTAATAGGTTAACACCACTGCACTGGTTGCATTTATCAAACCCTTGATCAAGAGGTCAGCTTTGGAGATCAACAAGGTCTAACAATGGCAATATTTAGTGCACTACATGTGTGCAGCATCCATAGGGCTTTGGCCAAATATGTTGCCCTACATAATGTGTGCAGTGACAGGAAGAGTAAAAGTAGTGTTCCCTTCTCATCATATCTGTTTCAAATAAAGCAGTGATTATGGTTTTCTGGTTGTAGTTGTCTATTCATAGTATCCGTATGCTACTGGTGGAAGTAAATCTCTGGATAAAACATATTACTAGAATGAAGAAGTACCCAAAAATAAAGAATTAATTCATACATACAGCAAAAAAGGTTCTAAATGGTTCTTTATCTGCCACTAACTGACATTTTTGAATAACATTGGTGGGTTCCAGCACAACCTATATCCATACAGAGAACCATAAGTTCACATTTTGCAAGGACAATTCAGCCACAATACCGGAAGTTTGGTTTAAATAGTCAAGGATCATAAGAGACAAAAAGTTAAGTATTTTTTGCTTATTGAGTTTGCCTCAATTAATTTTAACAAGCCAATGTTGAATATCTTAGGTAAACACATTTTGACAATTAGCCTACTAGAAACCTTAATGACCCAAGTTTTTCAATACTAGAAAACATACATTGAAAGGAGACAGCAAACAAGTTAATAGACAAAACTATTGTCTTTATATTTTAGATTAAAAACTAGCTCTTGCATGGAAAATATAGACCTTAAAAGGCTTATCTAAACCTTTTTTTTATTAAATGTTGCACTAAATGAAAAAAGCTATGAATACTTCTGTGGAGCAGAGTATAAACCTGGGTCTGGGCTGTACATCTGTGTGTTTTGAAACAAAGGTTTGTTTGTGTTGCCTCAATCACTTTTGCTCATGAAAGCAGACACTTACTTGAAAACCTTTTTTTTTCAGGAAAACACTCTAAACCTACATCCTGGTATAAATTTGCAAAATGCAATACAGCCCTGATTGTGTGTAGAGGAGACGCAGGGCGCATACAAATAGAAACCCCTCTGAAATGTCCCCTTCCTTGCATGGCTCAATGGCTAATGTACAATAAATCAACAAAAGAAGGCTTTAATACGACCACTGAGCAGTTCCGAAGCCACTGTTATTTAATCTTTTTACAGTATTTAATTGGAAGTTTTCCCTGAAACATTAAACCCCGCTTTCAAATGACTTTGCCCAAATCTAAGAGGAGATTGATAAGAATTTACTCCCCTTCCCCCCTTCTCTCTTCAACTTTTTTCCACCATCTCTCAATGTCTTTTACGAGAGAGCACATTTTTTTTACGGAGTGAGAATAAAGTTACAAGTGTGTGGCATTTTGTGGGGAGAGAATGAAATTGGAGGCTCTTTGGGATGGATAAGATACAGGCTGGGAAAAAGGGAAGTTGGCAGTGGTGCCGGGTCAACAGCCCGCCTCAGAGCCATAGCCGCTGCACCAGGTGTCCACTTAATTCAAATGATAGTATTATTCATAGAGACAGGGGCAGAGTATTGAAACACCCCCAAAATAATTTGCAAGTGAATGCAGATATAATCCTGGAAATATAACTCTCCATTAAGGCTATCCCATTTAGCAAACAAGGCCCTCTTTGTGCAACATGTTGTGTGTATAAATCAAGAGGCTGAGAAAAAATGGGGTGAAAAAACACTCTTTTTAAGATGAGAACTGGGAATATCACTTTCTCATGCTATCAGAAAAAGTCTATGTCATTCTTTAATTCAATTATAGAACAAGCAAACATTTTTGTGAATGGGAACACATTTGATTTAATTTCTTTAGCATCCAATAAATGCATATTTCAATATCAATTAACACAGCCAATGTTAAAAATTAAATACATAAATATTCAGACTAGACTGGGCAGTGTTCATTTTTATCGTTTACCCAATGTTTCTAACTCATGTATAAAAACAAAATTGAACAATAAGAACTAATAACATAACAATACCCTGTAATCCTCAATATCCCCACATACAGTACGAGGACCATGGTGACACTGAGAAAAAACGTCCCTCTAACATCACTGCTGGATCAATTCAGTTCTGAAGAGAAATGTTTGATAGAATGGTGCACTGGTTCAATGATTCCAAACAATAGGTATATAGAGGTCTGATCCCCTGGCCCAGTAATTGAATGGTGGAAGGTATTAAATAAAGGGCAGGAAAAAAGACCCACTTGGATAGTTATGTGTAGCTGTACGAGTAAAACGGCAGATCTGTCAATCTGAATTAGACCATGTGAAACTAATGAAGACGCAGTGTGGCCTAGCAGTTGAGCATAGACCTGTAACTGAAAGGTTGCTAAATTGAATCCTCAATCTAGCAAGTTAAAATAACTGTTGTTCTGTCAATGACCAAGCCAGACATCTGTAATTGCAACCAGGTTATTTTTTTAAATGAAAATGTGTTCAGTCATACTTAATAAAATAACAGTAAAAAATTAAATATTAAAGCATTATTCACAAAAATATTGGATAGTAGTTCCAGTAAGCTGTAGCCTAGTACCTTAGGAAAATTAACACAAATGCTGACAAGTTCCTAAACTGTTTTTTAGATTGAATAGACCATTTCTTTTCTCAGACTTTTTAAAATTGTTAAATCAACACTAGTCATAATGTTTAAACATAAGGATGCTCATAAGTGTATGTGGTAACAGAGCACACTAGGCTGAAGGTCGATGGTCGATTTTGTGATTGTGTCATCTGATCTGAGGCTGTATGTTTTGGACACTCGGGTGAAGAGAGGGGCAGAGCTGTCAACTGATCACCATCTGGTGGTGAGTTGGATCAGAGGGTGGGGGAAGAATCTGGAGAGACCTGGTAAGCCCAAACTTGTAGTGCGGGTAAACTGGGAACGTCTGGAGTAGGCCCGTCCAAGAGATCTTCAACACACACCTCAGGTGGAGCTTTTCTGGCATCCCTGTGGAAGTCGGGGGCATTGAACCAGAGTGGGCAACGTTCAAAGCTTCCATTGCTGAAGCTGCGGTAGGCTGTGGTCTCAAGGTCTTAGGTGCCTCAAGGGGCAGTAACCCTCGAACACCGTGGTGGTCACCGGTGGCCAGGGAAGCTGTCTGATTGAAGAAGGAGTAAGGTAAAGGTACTTTATTGTCACATACACATACGTGTAGTGAAATTCATTCTCTGCATTTAACCCATCCCTCAAGGAAGCAGTGGGCAGCCATTTACAGCGCCCGGGGACCAACTCCAGATGAAAGAAAGTGCTTTTCGTCAGGTACTGGAGAACCTAACCTTCAGGGATATGTTATCTCAGCGTACCCCGGAGGCGGTTGCAGGGTATAGATGGGCCCGAAGGGCTGCAGCCTCTGCCATGTCAGAGGCAAAGCACCAGGTGTGGAAGAATTTCGGAGAGGCTATGGAGAAGAACTTTCGGTTTGCACCAAGGTGCTTCTGGAAAACTGTTCGGCACCTCAGAAGGGGGAAACGGGAACCATTCAAACTATGTACAGTAAGGATGGGACAATGTTGACTTCAACTGGGGAGGTAATTGGGCGGTAGAAGGAGCATTTTGAGGAACTCCTGAATCCGACTTACACACTCTCTATTATAGAGGCAGAGCTGGAGGCTGATGGTGGGTCATCGCCAATATCCCTGGCGAAGGTCACTGAGGTAGTCAAACAACTCCACAGTGGCAAAGCCCTGGGGACTGATGAGATCCATCCAGAAATGCTGAAAGCTTTGGGTGGGGAGGGGCTGTCTTTGTTACATGTCTTTTCAACATTGCATGGGAGTCTGGGACAGTGCCAAAGGAGTGGCAGACCGGGGTGGTGGTTCCCCTGTTTAAAAAGTGGGACCAGAGAGTGTGTGCCAATTATAGGGGTATCACACTTCTCAGACTCTATTCCAAGGTGCTGGAAAGGAGAGTTTGACCAATAGTCAAACCTCAGATTGAAGAGGAAAAATGCGGATTTCAACCTGGCCGTGGAACAACATACCAGCTCTTTACTCTTGCAAGGATACTGGAGAGGGCATGGTAGTATGCCTATTCAGTCTACATGTGTTTTATGGATCTGGAGAAGTGTGGGAGGTGCGAGGGGTGAGGAGGTCTCTGCTCAGTGCCATCCAATATTTGTAGCACAAAGCAAGAGCCGTGTCCGTGTTCTCGGCTGTAAGTCGGATTCATTCCCGGTGGGAAAAAAGTGCAGGGCTGCGCTTTGTCACCAATCCATTTTGTGAAATCCATGGACAGGATATCGAGACATAGTCATGGTGGGGAGCGGTTGCAGATCGGTGGGCTGAGGATCTCATCACTGCTTTTTGCAGATGACGTGGTCCTGATGGCATCATTGGTCAGTGACCTTCAGCACTCACTGGATTGGTTCGCAGCCGAGTGTGAAGCAGCTGGGATGAGGATTAACACCTCTAAATCTGAGGCCATGACTCTCAGCAGGAAACCAGCGGATTGCATACTCCATGTAGGGAATGAGTCCTTACCCCAAGTGAATGAGTTTTCAGAAAGGAGCAAAGTTGAGATGGTTCGGGCCCCCTGGGTGCCTCCCTAGGGAGGTGTTCCAGGCACGCACACGTTATCTAGCTACCGGGACACTTTGCGCGTGACCGTAGTGCTCACGTTAGCTGTTTTATAGGTTAGTGGAATGAGTGACTTAGGTAATTCTGTAGTTATTAGCTAGCTAACAAACACTAGCTTTTATTTGTGGATGAACTAAGAGTAAGATAGATGTGAAACACAATCAAACAAAACTTCTCTAACACTAGAATATACCAATCTAAATGTATTTTACTCATTTAACATTCATGTTCAGTCTCTACTCCATCTGTCTGTACTGCATGCATTGATCTATCAGGTCCAAAACAAGACTGAAAAGGGGCGGAACACAACGTCTCTGATTGGATGAAATCCAAGATACCAATAAATAAGATACTCCCCCTAATTTTCCGTCAAGCTTGTTTCTAAGAATGCACTCTAATAAAGATGTTGTACTAACAGAAGATATGGGGCCCTATCTTACACCCAGCGCAATTTACTTTTTACACCAACGCTTGTATCATTCCTATCTTGCACCCAACGCATATGGGACTTTTCCCTCCACAGACGTGCGTCGGTAAATTAGGGAATGAACTTGCGTTCGTTGGGCGGTTCAGCAAAAAGAAGAGGTGTGTTCCAGCGCAAACGTTCCTTGGTGCTGGATCTTGCAGTTCTCGAAAACAATTCTGCCACTGACCAGTAAAAACCAGGTTAAAAGTCAGTGGCGTGTTTTTCAGATGCTATTTTAAGAGTGCATGTTTGGCCATAATGTAGCGTGTGCACAACGCGCATACACTTTATTGCTCCTCTCATCTACACAAATGCAGCAGTTCCCATTATTGCAATACACTTGGGTGGGTGGCTGTGTGACGGGGACAACGCTATCTGTTAAAGACATGGCTGAGGATGACACCATTTGATGCCAGCAAGTGGGTGAAATGCTGTTTAATCGAAAACATACACAAACACGCAACGTAGCTTAATTGAACGAACATTAGGCACACTGAAAATGCACGTCGGGAGTTTGGATAGGACAGGAGGCACTTTACACTACTCTAGTCGCAGCATTCTTTGTGGCTTGTTTTGTTTCACACAACATGTCCATAAATCATGTATGTGTTTGATGACATAAATTAGGAAATATTAGAGGACTTAAGGAGACGTGATGTTGAAATGCATGTGCCGTTGCTTGCCACTTAACCAAATGCCTCATAGAGCTTATTTGACAGAATAGTGAGGCAAGCAAATTAATCTCGGTCTAATGTTAGACTACATTGCAAAAATTTTACCATGCATTCATAACCTCGTGATTCAGTGAGAGGGAGCCCAAAACATCGGAAAGTAGGCTATGTCTTATGACATTTCTTTATTTACATTTTGTAAAAAAGAAAAATCAATAATCCGCCGTTATAATAGCAATCCGCCATGGAACATGCGCGCTTGCTCTTAAAGGGAATGTGAGATGACACTCGATTGGTTTATTGCACGTTACGCCCAAACCACACCTATGACTAATGAAGCTACTTCAGACCTATCCATTTTAGATGTGCGTCGGGTGCAAGAGTAATTTATCCCGCCGGTAAAATAGCAACAGCGCCCGGGACCCTCCCACAATGTCACTTGCGTTTCGCGTTTAATACTTGCGTTTCAGGTCGTTAAATAGGGCCCTAAGTCTCAATTGAAAAATGCAGTTATGCAGTTATATTGTGCAGATTGATTTTTATTAGAAAAATGTTTATATATGGATTTGTTAGTAAGGTCTGGACCTCTGTGATCTCATAGCCGATTTCCACCCAGCGCTTGTCTGCTAACTTGCTGTCGGCGTTCCACAAAGATACATTGTAACGCTGGCTGCACAAGTTATGCAGACGCAGACCGCTACGATTGACTGGCGCGCGCGCGGGCACGCACACACACACACACACACAGGATGCTTTATTCGTCTTTCAACACGAGTTTAGTTAATGATAATGATTAGACCTCGCCGGCTTCACAATTGCTCACAACTTAGACAATTTCATACCCTGGAAATCCAGAATTCTCGCGAGAGCACAGTTTGAATTTGCTCAGCAAGTTACTCTGGCACCGAGTAATTCTATATAAAACGATGCCCTTGTAGCCGAGCTGCACCAATCACATCGGTGTATCTGATATAGGCGTGCCAGAAGCGTGTTAAACAGATGACGACAGCGCTGCGACCTCGAAGTCATTAGTAAACATTGTAATATCGCAATAACACCAGTTGTTTAAAACGGCTTTGGCCACTACAATGAACGAGTTAGACTTGGCTTTTTGTCTAAAAGAGC
>JACXGM010032175.1:0-12723 GCA_016801145.1 Umbra pygmaea
AATAATCCTTTAGGTGAGTGTATATAAACACAGTATTAGTATGTTGTTCCCAATAATCCTTTAGGTGAGTGTATAATGCCCTGCATGTATTTCCAAGACAGTACAGCATCACTGATGAGCTTTCGAAGTCAACATTGTTACTATGCAATGCATATGAAAACATGTCTTAAAGGCGAATTTGAGGCAAGAGAACACAACTTACCGTTTATGTCTGTCTGTTTCAACCCTGTGTACAGCAAATCAAGCAAAAACACAATTATGAAAATCAATTACATTCAACAATAAATAGGAAATACAACATGCGTTTGAATTGTTCTTTAGAAGAGTTTCCCTCTCCTCTAGCCTATCCAGCCATTTCACTTTTTTCATTAAACCCTAAACTAGTGTATCTGATTCCATTATGCCCCTTTTCCATTGACCACATCTAAAGTGCACCGTACTGCTTCGTGCCGACATGGACTGGCTGAGGTCAGTCAGATTTGTGTTTCCACAACTGATCAGATGGTCTGCGCATTTCAACCATTTGTGAATGACAGTAAGACAGAGAATTTGCAATACTATTCTAGTCTATATTTTAGCGATTCATATAAGATAATGTTTCCCTAAACTGTGCAGTGTTTTGTTAAAATGATACCATAATTGTCAAAAATGGAACTCTGATTGCCACATTTAATTTTCTGTTGAAATGAGCAAAAAAATAATTAATTATATAAGGGATATTTTACTTAGAATCCTCAAGGAATTGCATCAATTCAAATAAAGAAACCAACAAACATTGGCTGTTGAATATATCCATTCTTAACCCTGCCCACTAGTCTGCTTCCTCCCTGGGCAAGCACTCAATATTTTTTTCCTCAGATATAGACCAGTCCAGTCGGCTCTCCAGCGGGCTGGAGGTAGATGGGAACATGATACAGTCCTCTAATGGAAAAGGGGCTTTAGTCAACTTGTTATATATTCTGTGATTAAGAATCAGGTGTGCAATTCCAGGGTTCAAACTAGAATGAGTAGTGTCTGGGGGTCCCAAAGCGAGGGTTTGGAAACACTGTAAAGGACAGGTGTCAAAATGATTCCATTGAGGTCCAAGAGTATGCTGTTTTTATTTATGTTTTTCCTTTTAACTGGTCCTCAATTAACACACAGACAACTATGTGAGAAGAGAGCCTAACAAATCAGTGACCTAAGTAATCAATCAAATACAAGGTGAGAGCGAAAACTCTTTGGCCCTCATTTATGAAACGTGCGTACGACCTAAAACAGGCGTACGACGGGCGTATGAGGATTCCTACGTAAAGGAAGGGATTTATCAATTTGAACGTGATCGTAGGCTGCGATAAAATCTCACGTCTGGTCTGACTTCATGTACGCAAATTCTCTAGTGTGACTAGCGGTGTTCATGGTATAACCACCCGGTTCAGTGAATTGTTAAACCAGCAATCATTGATGAATATGTCTGCATCGCAACTACCCCATATTGCAAATTACATTTCAGAATTACGAATTAATAGAAAAACACCACATTGCTATTAAGTGGTTTATTTTTTCCCTTTCATTTCAAGGTGGCCTAGAACATGAGTGCTTAAATTAGGCAAACAACAATTTAAATCAAATAATAAATAAATTAATATATATATATTGTATGTGATTGGTGAAATGTTTATTGAGTCGCCTATTTAAACAAGTGCTTTGGCAGTCCTGAAGTCGAAGCGAAGGCAGATCTGGCCCTGTTAGAGGACCTTAATTCATGCTCTCTACACCGGGACCTTTCAGCGGGAGATCAGGGACAGGTCTGGTATATCATAGCCAACAATAGTCATAGTGTGCCAGCAGTTTTGGCGGCTATGAAGTCCCTTTCTGGTATAAACTATGATTGAAAGACAATTTTATGAGATTGCTGGGTTTCCAAATGTGATTAAGCAAATCGGTCGATTGATTGTACTGCTGTAGCCACCATCCATGAATGATACGCATTTTCAATTGCAAAAACGTTAATTCAATCAACGTTCAGATCATATGTGATGCCAGGATGTTTTTTCTGAATATGGTAGCCCGGTGGCCAGGTGGGAAACGCGACTCAATTTCTTTTAAACTGCAGCATTGGAACAAGGGTGCACTGCATGGCTGGAGTCATCTCCTCAGTGAGTTACGCCCTCGTACAATATTATAATAGTTCAACATCGTTTTTTGGTGAAACGGATGGATGTAATTCCTCTTGGGGACTAAGGTTATGCCCTGACTGAGTACCTTATAAACACGCGCTTGCAAATCCCCAAACAAGCAGGAGCACAGGTTCAACTGTGCGCACACACGCACACGAACCACAGTGGAGTGATCCGTTTGCACAAGGGCAGGTGGCTCTGTCTTGGGTAAGCGGGGTGGGGGGATTGCTGTATACACACCAGAGCAGGCCTGCAACATAATTATGGCATGCGGGGTTCTCCATGATATTGCGCTGGAGAACGGTGCCATTCAATGGAGATCAGTGGCCACAACAGCCACCATTGGGGGGCTCTACGAAGGAGACAGGATCTTATTCTGAGCTTCTAATATAGTAAGTGCTATCTTGTGTAAGAAAGCTAGGGTGAAATCAGTTAAAATGGGCCACTTTTTAATAATACCATCAAATAAGCTTTGCATGAGATCTAATGTAATTTTTCTGCCCTGCCTGCCTAGATAACTCAGACCAATCAAAACTTTTGTTACAAGTCCACAAGTGTTGAAGCAACAATGCAAGATTAGTGATTTGCTGTAAAGATATTAAAATATATGGCGTTACAACATTATTTGGCCCATTTTATCTGATGGCCCAATTTAGCTGACTTCACCCTACTTAAAAAATACAACGTGGAAGGTTTAGTGAAAATAATTCAATTATTTGAAATGCACTTCAGGTTATCAGTAATAGTTTTGAATGACTGTAGCAACCTCAGTCAACACCGCATTTTCCTTTAACAATCGATGCCTGATTTTAAACTTCCAAATAAAACCAAGTGGTTGGCCTGCACATGAGACCTGAGCATCTCTTTTTATCTAAGAGAAATTCCTTTTCTTTGCCGGATTTCCCTTATCCATGTCGTAAATTCTAAGGGCGTGGCCTCTAATCCATCCATATTTGTGGGCATGATATTTAAATTACGATTGTTTTCAACTGTCTGATTTATCAACAGCCGATCATTCGTATACTGAAATTGGAGTGATACGAATGTTTAGTAAATCCCACGTGAGTCTCGTCGTAAGATGATTTCTGCGCTCAGAACTACACTGGTTTCTACTTACATTTGATAAATAAAGGCCTTTGTCTTTAAACACTCATTATAAAAGTGATAGCCCCTATTGTTTTGGTAATCATTCCCCTCCACCCCTGTCTTTTTCTGCCATTGGGAAAGATTGAAGGATGAAAGCACAACTCTAGTGACTGGACACAACTGGTTTAACTCGCCTATATGACCAATGTATGCTGCTCGCTTAAGACTAACCATTCTTCTGAGTCTGTTTTATAACCACTGATTTAAAGTGTATGTATTAAATATGTATATGGGTCCTACTTATCACCCTGGAAACCCCAAAATACCCCAAACTAAACTAATTACCAAAAAAGATCCCAAAAAAACACAAAACTACCAAAAAGAACACGTCAATGCCCAAAAGAACAAACAACTACACAAAAGAACACAAAACCCCAGAAAAGAACATAAACATTCCCAAAACAACACATAAATGCCTAAAAGTACACAAAAGCGGATTAACCCGCTGTATTTACTCTGGTAAAGATTTCTCTTGACTGTTGACTTGCTTTGATTTCTCCTCCTAGTATTGACTTGCTCTGTGGACTTCATATTGATGGTTAACACCAACAGATTCTGAATGAAGATGCCAGACTTTAAATCAAATCTTGACCTTTTATCTGCTTAACTGTAAATTAACTAATGACAGAATGATGCACAGCTTAACAGCTAATAGTCCAATTACATTTGGGATCCTAAAAATGGTAGAATCACATATAAAATACTGTAATTCTTACATTGTTTACCCGATTTGGATGTAATATCTTAAAATTTAGCTGAATGTCTGCACTTTTCACATATCCAATTTATTATTTACATGGGAAGATACATCAATTTAAACTTTAGGGTCCTTAATATGACTTGCCTGGCCAATTCTAGACACCAGAAATAGGTTTTAGGTTCATTGCATGGAAATTTTGACGTAGCTCGTGAGCAAATTCTCTTTCTTTCTTTCCAATAGAAACCCCATCCTAAGTCAAACTTCATCATAAATACCTTCCAAAGACACAACTAAAGCCTCACATGACTGCAATAGTCCTTGTCCTAAACAATATTACTTGATGAAATAATGAATAAGGATTTTTCTGTTTTCACATTGAAATTCAGAATGTAATAATATATGAAACACCAAGCCCTGAAATATGATCCCCTTTCTATGAAAGTGAAAGGTTCACGAGAGAAAAATTTGATTTGTAACAAATGTACTTTTGTGCAAAATTGTATTTGTAACAAATTCAGAAGCATCAATGACATAAAAACAAAACATTTTTTTTCTGTATAGCACTCACACTCAGCTTCAACACCTATTGCCTACCTTCAGAATATTAAAAAAATATTTACCTTTGTCTAAATTAGATTTTTTTAATTTGTGTGTTGATAGTTAGTCCGCTATTATTATAACATCATGCTGGCTGAACTATAGCAGCTGTCAGTAAAGAATAAACAGTTGCTGAATTTCTCTGAATATTCCCTTCAATAAAACCCACACCACACACATTGACCATTCTACTAGCCGGTATGGCGCAACAAATTAGACAACGAAGTGCTGTGAGCTGTTATCTCATGTTCTAACACAATTTTGTATGTTTGAATTAGTATGTATTAATCTCTGGTCAAGTAGACCATAAAATCATTTTCTCTTGTAGTAGCCAGCCTACAGACAATTGAAATGTGACAGCAACTCGGCTGTGGTCGGCCCGGTTTAATACACATGCTAATAATAATAAGCCTATTTGACCAACATTAGAATGTTTATCAAAGGTTTTACATTTACATAACCTAAATAATTACATAGCCTATATCTCCTTGCATTTACCTTATAGTCAATATCTGATCATTGGAATCATTAAAATGTCCTGACATGCCATTCAAATCTTCTTTATACCTGCATTCTTTTTGTGTACGGTTTTCAAAAAAGTCACAATCATATTTTTGCAACTTCAGTTACTGTTCGCGTCAGTGTTCTCTCGATGTGCCGCAGCGAAAATATTGCTGTGCTTGTCATGTTAATTATTAAAAATGTATAAACTTTTAAACTGAATTATGACCGGTTTCATCAGCCTTGTGTTTAAACATTCAAGTTTGTAACCAGTGTTATATGCAAGTTATGTTTTACTGGCCATTGTCCCGTAAACGTCCCAAAGTTGGTTAAGAACACAGACGTCCCAAGTCTCCCGGATGTACCGGGAGTGTCACGCATTTTAAAATGCTCATATATGATATACAGTTTCCCTGACATCGATTATTTTTTTGATGAAGAAAATCAATGTCTAGGATATTGTATATTATTTTAGGGGCGTTAGAAAGTCGCGATTACAATGCGGGAGACTGTCAGGACATCCGGGAGACTTGGGAGACAGAAAGAGACAAAACGCGTTTGTTGTAGAGAGTGGGACAGGGCTAGTTTTTGCTTTCAACTATCTCCAACCAAGAAAATTATTACTATATTTGTTAGATCATCTGAGTTTCACATGGACCAATGTGTATGGAGACCATCAGTATCCCGAAAATGAATTGTAAAAAAAACCTGGGCCCAGATGGCCTAGCACTAGCAGAGGTAAGAAGTTAATTAGCTTGATCTATTGTTTGCAGTGTTGGGGAACGTTACTTTAAAAAGTAACTAATTAAACTACTTTAGTTACTTTAAAACATGCTTTTTACATATGCTTTTTGGTGTGTCTAGGTTTAGTATCATGCAATACTCATTGGACCAGAAAGTATCAATTTATTAACCTTCTCAAATATTTAAACGATTTGAATAAATTTTAATGGTAAGTTGATTAAGAAATAATTATTATTTACAGAACCTGGGAGCAATTAGGGTTAACTGTCTTGCTCAAAAACAGAATGGTAGAGGCTTCACCTTGCTAGTGTGGGGGGGGTTGAACCAGGGTCCTAATAAACAATTAGGCCACCTTGCCGCCCCTAGATAGAGATTGCCTGATCATGTCGAGTGCAGACTTGTGGTAACTACTTTCTCTGGGCATGATCCAATTGACCAATACGATCAGTCTATTTCTGATGAATGTGTGAGTGTATGTAAAACCAAATTCATCTCAATTTCTGAGTATATAACAAATTTTAACTGAATAAAGAAATACAGATAAAAAATGAATTTGAGTTGCATTCAATATGCAATGGGATTTGACTCCTAGTAATGCTACTGAAATTAATGAAGACACATGGAGAATACATTGAACAGGCCTGAACCAGAAATATTGAGTCTAAAGTGTACAGTTTAGATCTGTTGTGTGGCAGAATTATAAGCATTCTGAATGTGTGTTTACTTGCACAAATACACAGGTTCCGAGTGCATGTCACTTGAATCCTTGCACACCTTATGTACTGTATGTAGAAAAAACTACCATAATATGTGTTCTCATCGCCCATAATATGCATTCTCATCGCCTGTTAAAGCACATTGGACATTTTCTGTAACATTATGCACATTTTCAACATTTATTGGAATAAACAGCGAAAATATAACTTGAAAATAACATACCTCCACTCGTTGTCGATGCCATAGTAGAACAAAGCAATTTCGGTCCAAAACATTTGAGTGAGACGAAAGATGACAAGCTTTTCATGATATTCCCACTCGACAGGTGCTTGCACATGACGCACAGCTTACTGGACACATTTATTTATCCTCCCTGCTTTTGATAATTTTGAAGTAATGTGAATATTTACAGCTGTTAAAATGTAGACTATGTATTCTACCATTTTGCTAACCTCCAATCTGCATAACGCTGTGCATTACAATTTTAGGTGCAAGATCTCTCCTTTTTTTAATTTGCGTGGAGGAACACTAATGAAATACGGATTAAAAAACAACAACAACGGATAATAAATTATTAACTTATTAATTATTAAGAATGTAACTAATTTTCTTGTTATAAATGTAACTAGTAACTAATTACTTGAATTTTGAAAGTAACGCGTTAGGTTACTTTTTTCCAAAAAAGTAGTCTGACTAGTGTAACGCGTTACTTAGTAACCCCAACACTGATTGATTGTGTACAGTGCATCCGGAAATTATTCATAGCGTTTCACTTTTTCCACATTTTGTTGTTACACCCTTATTCCAAAATGGATGAAATTCATTATTTCCCTCAAAATACTACAAAAAAAATGACAATGACAATGTGAAAGAAGTGTGTTTGAAATCTTAGCAAATTTATAGAAAATAAAATACAAAAAAGCACATGTACATAGGTGTTCACAGCCTTTGCCATGACACACAAAATTGAGCTCAGGTGCATTCTGTTTCCACTGATTATTCTTCAGACGTTTCCACAACCTGATTGGAGTCCACCTGTGGTATATTTCTGTTGATTGGCACACACCTGTCTATATAAGGTCCCACAGTTAAACGTACAATATGTAGTTTTTGGCCACTAGGGGTCTCTCAACTTAAAACAATAGCAAAACATGTACTTTGATGACCTGCCAATCAAGCGTCTCCGGCAGAATAAATGTTCACTGACAAAGTAATGTATTGTTAAATATAATATAACTTTATTCACGCTATGTTTGGCGGTTCCCTGGAACTTATAGCAACTAGTGGAGTCAAAGGTTATATGACGCCATTGGCGGGCGACAAAATGAAACATCACGTGACTTCGAATTAAATTACAAATTTCTCTGTGTATGAAAGTTGGTGGAAACATTTGGGATAATGTAAGTACACAACGAATAAATATATATAATACAAGTATAGTGATATTTGCTTTTTTAATGCAAAGTACGTCTTTTGTTATTGTTTTGAAAAACTACATATTGTACCTTTAACAGTGCATGTCAGAGCACTAACCAAGCCATGAAATCCAAGGAATTGTCTGTAGACCTCTGAGACAGGATTGTATCGAGGCACAGATCTGGGGAAAGGTACAAAAAATATCTGCTACATTGAAGGTCACAATGAGCACAGTAGCCTCCATCATCCATAAATGGAGAACGTTTGGAACCACCAGGACTCTTCCTAAAGCTGGCTGCCCGGCCAAACTGAGAGATTGGGGGAGAAGGGCCGTAGTCAGGGTGAGCAAGAACCGGATTGTCACTCTGACAGAGCTCCAGTGTTTCTCTGTGGAGAGAGGAGAACCTTCCAGAAGAACAACCGTCTCTGCAGTACTCCACCAATCAGGCCTGTAGGGTAGAGTGGCCAGACGGAAGGCACTTCTCATTAAAAGACACATTAGAACCCATCTGGAGTTTGCCAAAAGGCACCCGAAGGACTCCCAGAGCATGAGAAACATGGTCTGATGAAACAAAGATTGAACTCTATGGCCTGAATGGCAAGCAACATTTCTGGAGGAAACCAGGCACCGTTTCTCACCAGGCCAATACCATTGCTACAGTGAAGCATGGTGGTGTCTGCATCATGCTGTGGGCATCTTTTTCAGCAGCAGGAACAGGGAGATTAGTCAGGATTGAGGGAAAGATTAAATCAGCAATCTACAAAGACATATTTGCTGAAAACCTGCTCCAGAGCGCTCTGGACCTCAAACTTCCAGCAGGACAACAAAGCTAAGCACACAGCCAAAGGAGTGGCTACAAGACGACTCTGTGAATGTCCTTGAGTGGCCCAGCCAGATCCCAGACTTGAACACGATGGAACGTCTCTGGAGAGATCACATAATGGCTGTGCATTGATGCTTCCCATCCAACCTGATGGAGCTTTAGATGTCCTGTAAAGGATAATGAGAAAACTGCCCAAAAATCGGTGTGCCAAGCTTGTAGCGTCATACTCAAAAAGACTTGAGACTGTAATTGCTGCCAAAGGGGCTTCAACAAAGTATTGAGCAGAGGATGGTAACACTTATGTACATGTGCTTTTTTGTTTTTTATTTGTAATAATTTTGCTAAGATTTCAAATACACTTGTTTAACATTGTCATTATGAGGAATTGTTTGTAGAATTTTTAGGGCAATAATGAATTTAATCTATTTCATAATAAGTGTGTAACATAACTAAACGTTGAATGAACGCAATGTAAATTGAAAAATTATGGTTGACAGAATATTGCTCAAACTGTAAGAATTGGAGATAGCTTTATTGACTTGTATCGGCCAAGGACACAGTGAATCAGCCGGGGTCGGTGGATCTTAATTGGGGACGCCGCGCTCGCTTTATGTTCAGGACCAGAGTAAATGGATTTTAATTGGGAAGCCAGGCTCACATTACGCTTGGGACCCGAGTGAATGGAATGTTGTGTAGCGCATTAAACCCATTGTGTGATACCGTTCTGCTTCCCCCAGTCCAGACGGTAATGCGAGCTCGGCATGCAAAATTGAGATGCACCGACCGCGGCTGCAGTGAATGGCTAACTAGGCAATGGGCTTCTTGTTGTATTTGTCACTGATGGCTGATGAGGTGCATATACCTTTTGTTGATCTATATTGTGTGATAACTCTGATGACATTTCCAAAAATATTCAGTGACAGATTATTGTTCAATCTGTACTAGGGCTGCAGCTATCGATTCTTTTTGTAATCGATTAATCTAGCACTTAATCTATCGATTAATCGATAAATCTGATACATTTTCTTGTGTGTTTTTAAACAACCAAAACAAAAATGCATAATGAAAATTATGTGGCGGTAAAATTATCAAGCATTTGGCTTTTATTTAAAAAAATAATTATTCAAACTCCAACATTTGGCTACAAAACTAAGCCTATTTATTGCAATTTTTACCCATTTAGTGTTTATAAGTACCCTGGAAATCCAGAGTTCTCAGGAGAACACAATTTGAATTTGCTCAGCAAGTTACTCTGGCACCGAGTAATTCTGCTCATTATCTATGCCCTTGTAGCCGAGCTGCACCAATCACATCGGTGTATCGGATATAGGCGTGCCAGAGGCATGTTAAACTGATGACGACAGCGCTGCGACATCGAAGTCATTAGTAAACATTGTAAGTAGGGGTGTCACGATACCAAAAATTCAGTAGTCGGTGCCAATACCAGTAAAATTACACGATTCTCGATGCCGATTTCGATACCACAGTAAAAAAAGGATTTTCTAAGATTCCAAGTACTTGAACTTGAAACATTTATTAAAACACTTGAAAAATATCATAACAAGCTATAAAAAACACGTGCAATATAGCATAGAACAACATAATAAAGTCCAATTAATGCTCATAGTGCAACAACTACTCCCCAGACACATTCCAGACAGCTTTTCAAAACGTACTGTGCAAAAACAACAACAGTGCAAAACAAAACGGTGGATATAGCTGTGCAGCCATTCAGCTAACAAGATAAACATGTTTTTTTTCACAACATTGCGCACCGTTTCTTGGCTAGTTTAAGGTTTTTGGAGAGCAAGGGTAACATGTCAACATGGTATTGGGTAAGTCGCGAATGACTTAGGTGATCTATGCGATATCCACATTTACCACCAGCATCCTTAATGTAGCTAACATTACACAGGATTTTGTGTATTTATTATATATTTAAGCAATACAGAAATCCAAATGTATTCTTATTAAAATATTATAAGTTAGTAAATATGTCACACTATTCTAGTATAGTTTAGTGGCATATTTTCGAAATGTGAAATGTTTCCATATTTGTTAAGCGATGTTTATTGCGTTGAATGAAGCGCTATTACTTTGAAGGCGAAACTACGAAATGCTAGGAATCCACTAAAGAAGCTGGCTGGCTCCCAGTCCCTAAAGAAGCTAGCTTCACATCGGAGCGAATTATTGTGTGTAATGTGTTGGGCATTGGTCCCATACGGCTGTATTGTATTGGATAATGAAAGCTTTGAATCACATGTTCTTATCAGTTTACTATCTAATACGTTCCCCACCGGGGAACTATATGTATTAAGTTGATTTTTCGAACAGGGATTCGGATACGGGGCTTGCTCCGTCTGCTCCACGCATCAACTCGGTATTGCAGTACCTCCGGTAACGGTGCACCAACAAGTGTAAAAGTTAGAAAAGTATATTATCCTCCGCCGAACAAAGCAGACTACCTATCTAGCAACTGGAGGCGAAGCCCTTTTCCTTTGCTTTTGATTTTTCCTGCTATTTTCAGTTATCCTCCCCTGACAAAGCTAGCTAGCTACAGTATTGCCAACACTGGCATCTTTGCTATCGAAGTATCGGTGCCTACGGTACTTCAAAAAAATGGGCATCGTCGGTGTTTTGTCATTGTAGAACCGGAAGGTTTCGGTAGTATCGGTTCTCGTGACATCCCTAATTGTAAGATCGCGATGGATGAACACCAGTTGTTTAAAATGGCTTTGGCCACTACAATGAACGAGTTAGACTTGGATTTTAGTTTTTTAAAAGGACTTTTTTGCTGTTTTGCCAACCTGATACGGCAAGAGTTTTATCTACCAGTTTGCTCCACCATAGGAGCTTAGTGAAAAACCACTGGTGATAGGTCGTAGTGTTATCCAATTGCGTACAGTGAGATTTTCAAATGCATGCTTGGTGCCGCCGCTCGAGTTGGGTCATTTTCATTACTCGATGCCAGACCCTTATATCCTCCGGATTTGGGTCTGGATTTTTCCAGGCTAGTTTATAAGTGCCAGTGCCAACAATTATATAAAAATACAGTTAAGTCAACTTACTGTAAACATGTAAAACTATGATTACAAACTTAAATAGTAAAGGCCATTTGGCATTAGTTTTGTCTTCGTAAATACAACATTACAAAAAAGGGTTGCACCTATTGCAAATTACCCACACAAGTGAGTGAGTGAGTGCCCAGTCAGATCAGTTGCTTCATTGCAGTTTGGTACGGCAGAAATACATACATACATTTTCAATAGAACGCTGCATTTGGCTTGCATCACTTGCATTCCGGTGCATTTTAGGAGAAGCATCCGTTCGAAAAATCGTACGGATGCTTTAAATTGCATGCATTGGTGACACCTACACATAGTGTACCTTTGAAAAGGGGAATGTTTAATTGCAAATATGCATTTTGTTAAATAGAAAAAGAACAGCATTTTGTTTTTTACTCAGGCTAGTTGAAGTATATTAGGATGTTTTGTAGTATTGTATTTTTTGTTAATTGAAGATTAATGCTTTATTACTTTGGTAGCTGATTATAATGTCTTCCCCAAATGTACGAGTGGATCTGGAGAAGCATTTGTTGCATTTGGCAGACGTGACATACAAAAATGGTCTCACAAAGACTGCAATACGATATTTGTTTCTCCATCTCGGTATATACAGTGAATGCATGTTGAAATTATTGTTGCGTGGCTACATAAAAGATTAAGCATATGTGATGCATTGCCGCAATTGGTCTGAATAGCGCGTGAGAGAGACGAGGGTGCATGCGTGTGTGTGTGTGTGTGTGTGTGTGTGTGTGTGTGTGTGTGTGTGTGTGTGTGTGTGTGTGTGTGTGTGTGTGTGTGTGTGTGTGTGTGTGTGTGTGTGTGTGTGTGTGTGTGTGTGTGTGTGTGTGTGTGTG
>JACXGM010032176.1:0-12723 GCA_016801145.1 Umbra pygmaea
TGGCTCCTCTCTAGGTTTCTTCTTAGGGTTGTACCCTACTAGTGAGATTTTCCTAGCCACTGTGCATCAACCTGTTGTTGCTTGCTCTATGGGGTTTCAGGCCGGGTGTCTGTATAAGCAAATTTTATCCTAATTTTGTCCTTTTTGAATCAGAATGTGTTGTGTAAATTTAAACAATAACAGTAGATATAGACATAAATAGCTAAATAGTGTTAAATTAAATGGCACAGTGGGCGGGTTTTCCACCTGTCCTCCCCAAATCTTTTAGTCACCAGCCGCCACTGAAGTGTATCTATGTAAGCAGCATATCACACTGTAGGCCCAATAGGGAGGTTTAAAACTGAAGGTTGACTAAGTTATTTTATGAATAACCTTTATTTATACAGGCAAAACAAGCTGTCTCTCCTACAGCAGTTTTTCCTAACCCTCTCCTGGAGGACCACAAGCCAGTCCTTGTATTTGAACTATCTGTGAGCTATCACACCTGAATCAACTTGTCTACTAATTAACACCTTGATTAGATTCTGGTGAACCAGGGGCATTGCTGGTGGTCCTCCAGGAGAGGTTTGGGACCCCCTGCTCTACTAAAATAGTTGAAAATAAAAACATAAATACAACATAAATAAAAACTTGCATAACAAAAAACATACTTAAAAAAAGTATTTTAAAATACCATGTAGCAGACATTGACATATATATATATATATGTATATGTGTGTGTGTGTATATATGTATATGTATATATATATATGTATGTATATGTATGTATATATGTGTGTATATTAATAATAATATTAATAATAATAATACATTTATAATGCGCCTTTCTAAAACTCAAAGCGCTACAGACAATAAAATCAATAAAATACAAAAGACAAGAATAATAAAAGATAATCAATAGAGTAAAACACAACATGCTAATCATGATAGTCTAAATAAGCAATTTTAAAAAGATGAGTTTTTAACAGCTTCTTGAAACTGGCTAATGTGGGAGCATCTCTGGCGATAAGAGGAAGTGCATTCCATAACCTGGGTGCAGCAACAGAGAAAGCTCTCTCCCCCATAGATTTTAATCTACAGGGAGGCTGCTGAAGAGTAAGCGCGTCAGTAGACCGAAGGGAACGGGAAGGCGCGTACAGGCTGACTAAGTCACAAATATAAGAAGGGGCTATTTCATGCATGGCTTTGTATGTTAGTGTAAGAGTTTTAAAAGCAATACGCGACTGAACAGGAAGCCAATGCAAGCTAGCTATAAAGCACGCCTGTAACGTGCTGGCGTCGTGAAGTGAATGTAAAAACACGTGCTGCTGAATTCTGGATGTACTGCAGTCGTTTTATTGATTTAGCAGGTAAAGCAACTAGGTCTGGGCAGTATGACCAAAAATGTATATCACGGTATTTGTCAAAATTCTACCGGTTCCAAGGTATATGACCGTATTTTCTTTTTTCATGCATAATCAAGTGTTCCCAGCATTTTCTACAGTTTGAGAGATGAATTATTGCAGTAGATTGACTTAGGATGGTCTATTTTACTGTCATGATGAGTGAATATTGTAGAATAATTACACACTAGTTATCCTACTGGAAGTGAATAACCTTCATTTGATTTGCACGTTTTTACAAACGGTTCGGAGGCGCGCTTTATAGAACGTTTTTACACACGATAACTGCAATCATTATTTTTGTTCTGTACTGCTTTTTTAGATCAGCTTTGTCTAAAGTGGGATACAAAATAAATTGTATTCTATATATTTTATCCTATGGAATGGCACATATTGTATATTCTCTTCAGAGTTTCTCTCTTAACTCATCAGATCCAAATTTAAAACATACAGCAGAGAGAAAGGATATATACTTTTTAGAAATTTCCCTTTAAAACATACTATTTTGGAAACTATACCATTTAACTCAAGTCGCAGAGTATAACCCTTTTACGAGCGGACAGTAATCATAGACACCTCATACAGAATATACCAGTTGGCCAAATCCTTAGACTTACAACGTAAATGCAGTTACGAATGCTAAAGTGTTATCCGAAAACCGGGAACGAATACAATATTCATAATTTTATTAATTGTAGCATGGTTTTCACCCGCCCATTATATTATTCTTACGATGAAAGAGTTGCTATATGACTTCGTTTTGACTGTAGAATATACATGTAGCTGTTTTAGAGACAAGATAATCATTTAAACTACTGTCGCTTCATAGACGCCTGTAAATTTAATTATTATAGAGACCATCGGAATTCGAACAGTAACTAACAAACTATCGGTTGTATTCTTTCACTGAAGACAGAAAGCACAACTTCAGTATCAATTTTCCACTAGAAATTCAATTGTTTTAAACTTTAGAGACAAAACTTTCTTTATATGCCAGTTTCTGCTGACAAGGAAGATTAATTTTGACCATGATTTTGGCTTGTTGGGGGGCATTCCTCCTGCCGTATTCTACAGTACACTCGCGTTCTTTCCGGGGCATTCCTCCTACCATGCCCTACCGTATTCTACAGTAGCTACTGTAGATGGCACCAAGATTGACATAAAAGCCCACCCAAATAGTAGGCTATATGAATTAAACAGCATTCCAGGTTGGAATACAATGTATTAAGCATTTTTGCACAGCTCAGCATTCAGGACGTTGTCTATTCAAATACACCGGTATGGCGGTATATAAAAAATTTGGTGTGAACCGGTATACCGCCCAGCACTAAAAGCAACAAATAGCGCATTACAATAGTCAATCCTGGAAGTAACAAACGCATGAATAAGCCTTTCAGCGTCAGGTAGCATAATGTAGGGCCTAATTTTTACAATGTTTCTAAGATGATAAAATGCAGATTTTGTAATACTCCTAATATGGGAGTCTAGTGTTAGGTGAGTGTCAAAGATCACACCGAGGTTACGAGCGATAGGGGATGGAAATAAAACACTATTATCCGTACTCAAATTAAAATGTCTCCCCTTTTGAGTAGCCGCAGGTGTGCCAATGATTAAAATCTCCGTCTTGGAACAATTTAATTTTAAGAAATGATGGTGCATCCACGTTTTAATGTCCTGCACACAATCCAACATAATTTTTGAGGTGATAGTAAGATCAGATTTAGAGCTGATGTAAATTTGCGTATCATCAGCATAAAAATGATAGCCCAAACCATATTTACTAATTATCTGCCCCAAAGGAAGCATATAAATACTAAACAACATAGGACCCAGGACCGATCCCTGAGGAACACCATGGCGGACTTGTCCAATTTCAGATTTGTTGTTTCCTAAGACAACAAACTGGAGACGATCACTGAGGTAAGATATGAACCAGTTAAGCACAGTACCAGTGATACCAAGCCAGCTCTCCAGCATATTCAGCAGAATAATGTGGCACACGGTGTCAAAAGCTGCACTAAGATCTAACAAGATCAAGATGGTAGAGGCTCCAGAGTCAGCTGAAACAAGTAGGTCATTCATAACATGAACTAAAGCTGTCTCTGTAATGTGTCCCTTTCTAAACCCAGACTGAAAAGGTTCAAAAAGCTTGTTGGATGACAAATGTGAGTGGAGTTGTGCCACCACAACACGTCCCTGAACCTTAGCAAGAAAGGGCAGATTTGAGATAGGCCTGTAATTTGATAGGTCTGACATCCAGGCTTTTTAAGGACTGGTGTAATAGCAGCAACCTTAAGGGTTTTTGGAACAATGTCAGTTATAAGAGAGGTGTTCACAATGTTACAAATAAGGGGACTAATTGAAGAGACACCCCTTAAGAACAGATGTTGGGATTGGGTCAAGGGCACATGTAGTTGTATTCATTGCCATCGCCAATTTTGAAATATAATCAATACTGACTATACTAAAGCTGGACAAGGCAGATTCAGGAAAACTAATTGGATAGGTCTCAGGAATTGCAGGACACAGTACCAAATTGATAGACTTATAAATTCTTATAATTTTATCCGTGAAAAAACTAAGAAATTTGTTACACCCCTGCACAGAAGAACTAATTGGTGCAAGAATTTTGTTGATCGTCTTAAAAATTTTGTTGGGATTTGCAGCCCATTCACTAATGATCGATGAATAGTACTTAGTTCTTGCTGTCTTAAGTGCTTCAGCATATTGATTCAAATGTTCATCATACATTAGCTTGTGTACAGTTAAACCTGATTTCTTATAGTGGAGTTCAAGCTGTCTGTTTTTCACTTTAAGAGCCGTAAGCTCAGTGGTATACCAAGGAGATGATTTAGCAAATAAAACAACACGCTCTCTCCTAGGGGCTAACATGTCCAAAGCAGATGACAAAATAGAATTGTAGTGATCAACAGTTTTGACTCTAGAGTGCTCTGAGATCATACATGAGACTATCAAAATTAATATTCTTGACATTTCTAAAACCAATTACCCTTTTTTGAGTGTTTCTTAAACATGGAACATTTAAATTAAAAGTGAGAAGCTTATGATCACTAATACACAACTCATTGCTGTCTAGCTGATCAATGTCCACTCCAACAGAACACACCAGATCGAGTGTATGACCTTTGTTGAGTCTTCAGAAGCTTGAGAGAGAGCCAAGCCAACATTTTTTGGAAAGCCAGGAGCACATCTCTGCCCTTTTGTGAGCTGTGAGTTCAGGGATCTCATCCAACAGCTTTTCCTTCAGTCTAGTAGAGTTAACTGTAGGGTATTGTACACCCAGTTGAACTAGACACTGCTGGTACGGGTTGCACATATCTGCGAGACGGAAGGTGCAAGGATCATAAGAATTGAGACTGGTTTCAACAATATAGGTGACCAGTTCAGAAAGAGCCATAGGAAAGATGGCTGGTTTAACCGTTTTACTCTGACTCTTTCTCAAGCCCTCTGAGGTGGAGTTTCTCTCTTTTGTAAAGATGAATGAGACACAAATAATGGTATTTAAGCTTCTGTACAATGGCATCAGCACCACTTAGTTGAGCCAATGATTTACCATCATTCAGATGTTCAATAAAATCTTGTGTAATTGGGGCAGTTGCTTTAACTTTTGTGTCCAAATGCTTTACAAATTGCTGTTTATGGCCTGCCTTGAACAATGCAAAAAGGAAACCCCTTTCCATATTTTTTTTATTGGTTGTGTTCCGTCTCCATGTTTAAATACAGCTTTTGCCAAATTGTGATTAGACCAAATAATGAGTGACGTTAATAAAGAAAAACAGGAACAACGCAAAGCTAATCATACATATCTGAGCCATTGCTGGCAGAGCCTATATACTGGTAAAACAAACTCTGCCCATGAGGGGATTGGTTCCTGGAAACTAATGTCTGATAACCAAAAAGTGTTAGTGCAGATTATCACAATAATGTATTTTCGATATGTAAACTTTCAGAAGTCTGCGAACCATTGACCTCACCAGATGCTGTGTAATTATTTTGGTGATTTCCTGCCAAGCCTGAACTGCAGTTGAGTTTCTTTTTGCCTTACAATAAGTCTCATCTTAAGCAAGTGACCGGCATGTTTAATTAAATTTAAATCTGGACAATAACTTATAAATTGAAGAATTTGCACAGCTTTTTGGCCCTGTAAATAATGTTTTTCTATAGCAAAATGATTGGGTCACAGTTTTGCTTTGTTTTCCAATTTTTTACTTTTAAACATACATATATTTAGTATTATTTCAGTTGAATTCCATCTGTTCTAGGTAAACAGAGGTTAACAAATAACCCCAAACAAAAATAAGAGGAATCAGGTGCTCAACTGAGGGACTTGAAAAGCATTTTGTAGCCCAGGACACTTTAAATAGTGATCCAGGAAAATCTTTAGTTCGTTTTCTCAGATGCAGTAGCTACTATTTGCTGTTCTGGAAATGGAAGGTTTTGTTTATATAAAAAGCAAGCAATCCTTTTTGTCAGTGAAGTTGGTATTTCTCCAGGTTGTATCCTGTAGTTTCGGGGAATGGCCGCCACATAGCAGAAAATGAAGTTGTGGTAGACAACTACTGGTTCCCAAAGAAGGTAAGGCCAGGAAATGAAAAGATAGACCAAATCCTCTCTTCCCCTTACTTGTAGCATTTCATTTTCTGAAAGAAGTGATTGGATTTCCAGTAAATTCTGTAATTGTCCCTGTGAATGTCTATGCACTTAGCGCTGATGATGTTGGTCTCTTCCGGCAGACCCAGTTCCATCTGTGTCACTATGCGGTCAGCCATGATGAGGGGGAGTTCGCAGATGCTAACAGTTTCAGGCCTGAGCGTTGGCTGAGACGGGCAGGGGAGGCATACAAACACCATCCCTACAGCTCTATACCCTTTGGAGTCGGAGTCAAAGCCTGTGTGGGCAAGAGAGTGGCAGAGATGGAGATGTACCTTGCCCTCTCCAGGGTAAGAAAATTACTTAATTTAAAAATAAAGTGGCATTATTACTATTTTTTTATGTTAAAAGTAGCTAGGAATACAAGGAGAAAGTAAAATTCTGTAATAGACCGCAGATTTCAAATGAACCTGATTACCTTTTTGAAGGGTGTGACACATGACATTTGTGTAGTTATTTTAGTTTTTCACTATTTTCCGCTCTATAAAGTCTAAGTTTGACTTAAGAACATTCATTTTTATTTTTTTCAGAACATCTTTCATCTAAAGAGTTTTTTATAGGTGCTTAAGACTTTGCACACTACTGTACACTGTATAGCCAAAAGTATGTGGACACCCCTATTATTAGTACAGGAGTTATAATGGTCTGGGCTGTTATCCAGTGTTTTGGCTAGGCCCCTTAAGCCAGATTCACACCAGATCAGTCAAAAAATCCCCATACGGCATCGTAATGCAGACACACTTGTACACTGCAATCAACATCGTAATCAATCTTCCGCATTTACGAGATGGTGGGCAACATTGCATACAACTGTCCATCTCCAGCAAGGCGACTGACAGGAGCTGTTTTCAGTTTAGTATTAATTGACAATACGAAAACTATCTACTGAGCTGTCAAAGCTTGTCTTGCAATCTTATACACCCATAGATGAAAGCGACATATTAGCTCTTTCTCTGAGGTAAATCAACTTCCGGTTCTGGCACCGTACGGCGAAGCACCGCAAAAGTTGGATTATTTCAACTCTTGCGACACACCCACCGCACCGCATCCACATTATGCCGGTTCCGGTAGATTAGCCGCAGCGGTGCGCATTGCTTCCTATTGAAATGAATGGACTTCCGCCGCAATGCAACCAGTTTGCCGGACCTGGTGTGAATCGGGCTTTAGGCCTTGTCCACACGTACACGGGTACTTTTGAATACTGAGTTTTTCTTCATTCGTTTAAAAAAAATGTCATCCACACAAGCACATTTAAAATAATCTGTCCACATTAAAATGCAAAAACGCTCGATCATGCGCTGCCAAGAGCATGCAAAACCCACAGATGACGATATAACCCTAACCGTTAAGCCATGTTGGCCAATCAGAAGCCTAAAAAAGGGTTATTACCTGTTCCTGTAGTTCTCGTCCAAAACCGGTCGAGGTCTGTGTCGTGGCTGTGGGAGGCGGAGCGTAGCGTAGTCATAAGCAGTGCCCTGAGTAGTATTGCATTCTGACGCCTTTGTTCAGCAATGTAATGCGATAACTTTGCATGTATCGGTATACATGTAATACCTGTAATATACACAGTTATTAGCAGCAATGTCTGCCATTGCACAGACTCTTTAATTTAATTTTAAACTCTCCTTATGTAAACAATGGAGATAGTGGTGCACAATCTGACGTTAAACCGAGATAACAGCGTGCACTCGGACATCACATGCCAAAATCTTCGGTTTCACCATCCACACGACAACACTGTAACCGGAGTTTATAAAAACTTCACCTTGGCCAGAGTTTTCAAATAAGCTTGGTTTTAGTGACCTGATACAGGGTTTTTGTGTGGACGAATGGCATAACCGCATAGAATAAACTGCGGTTTAGAAAAAAACAGTGTTCGTGTGGACGGGGCTTTAGTTACAGTGAAGGGTCACCTTAGTACTACATGATAGAAAGTCCTTTTAGACACTTTGGCAACAGTTTGGAAATCCTATTCAAGCATGACTGTGTCCCTGTGTGCAAAGCAGGGTCCATAAAGACATTGTTTGACACTTTGTTATGGAGGAACTCATGTGGCCTTTGGGATGAATTGGAATATACAGTACATAAAAGGAAATTAAAGGGGGACCATGTAGAATGTATTCCCATTCTGGGAACTAGGTGAAACGCAGTTATAACAAAAATATACATATACAGTTGCTCATAAATTTGCATACCCTGGCAGAAATTGTGACATTTTGGCATTGATTTTGACAATATTACTGTTTATGCAGACATTTTTACTGTTATGTAATTATAGTGCTCATATGAAGCCATTAATTATCGCACAGTTGTTTGGTACCTTTTTAAACCATACTGATAACAGAAATCACCCAAATGGCCCTGATCAAAAGTTTAAATACCATTGAATGTTTGTCACCTTGTCTGTCTGTAACAAATTAAAATGGCAATTAAAGGTTGATTACACCTGTGGCATTTGAAATTATACTTAGCATCTGTGTATAAATAGTCAATGAGTTTGTTAGCTCTCACATGGATGCACTGAGCAGGCTAGATACTGAGCCATGGGGAGCAGAAAAGTACAGTCAAAAGACATGCATAATAAGGTAATGGAATGGCATAAAGTTTGAAATGGATTTAAAAAGATATCCAAAGCCTTGCAAATGCCATTCAGTACTGTTCAATCACTTATTAAGAAGTGAAAGATTTGGCGATCTGTTGATACCAAGCAAAGGTCAGGTAGACCAAGAAATATTTCAGCCAAAACTGCCAGAAGAATTGTTTGGGATACAAAGAAAATCCCACAGGTAACCTTTCGAGACATACAGGCTGCTCTGGAAAAAGACTGTGTGGTTGTTTCAAGGAGCACAATACAACAATACTTGAACAAAAATGAGCTGCATGATTGAATTGCCGGAAAGAAGCCTTTACTGGGCCACTGCCACAAAAAGCCTGGTTACAATATGCCTGACAACACGTTGACACGTCTCACAGCTTCTGGATCACTGTAATTTGGTGGGACAAGACTAAAATAAAGCTCTATGGTCACAACTAGGGGTGGGTGGATCGATCCCAAAATATCAATACTACCAATATTACGTTTAGTTTTTTAAGATCAATACTAGTGTCAATTAGGGATGCAGCAATTAACCGATTTCACTATTAACCACGAATTTGAAACATCACGGTTTTGTAAACGAAAGGCTTAGCTACACCGAGTGTTTTTGTTCTCAATTATTATGTTACATGTTTCGGTAAACAAAGGTTGCACAGTGAGGAAAATAAAACAAACATTGCGGGCTGCAAATGGAAGGAAAAAAAAGTTACACCAGCTAAAAATAGTTTTCACAGCATCTATTCTACACTACATACACTGCAAAAAATAGGTAAATGTGCGCTCTATTTAGTGTTTGTCCTTTGAAAGAGGCTAGCAGATGCCTCTATAATCATTCAAACATTGCGATGCACTTGTAGCTATATACAAGTATCTACTCTACTTTTAAGTTTCCATCTCCCTACTTATGCATGGCTACTGTACATTTAAGACAATTGCTAAGGAAATGTATGCTTTGTCTAATAGTGATGATGGACAAGTTAATATATAGTAATTTAGCAAACACAGTGATTGAGCTAAACAAATTAACCTGCAATTGGTTACTTGTGCTGTCTTTTGCCATGACATCAATGTGTTTGTTGTGTGCCCGCAATTTTAACTTGTTCTCAAACATGGCATTGCTCTCTCAGATTATAAGAGTACGAGTTGGTTAGCAAACCTAACGTTGTCCATTGTGCACTCTTCAGGGTGCACTGTGCATGGTCACACTCACACACTGTTTATACAGTGCAAGTGCTCATTAGCTGTCAATACTTTATCAAACAAGTAGTCTTAAGTATGCACAAATAAAGGTTGTGATTTATTGCATACATATAATCCACCATAGCTATATTCAAAGTGTGTCTGATGTTTAAGTGTTGAAAAAAGAAGACAGATATTGACCTGAAAAAAGTGACAATTTAATTACATGGGAAATTTCCTATTTAATTACAAAGAGGTAGATTTTGTTTTTTATTTCTTTTCACTGTTACAGTATTATTTATATTTCAAACGTCAACACCTGTTAAGTCAAAAGCCAAGTAGATCATTTTTCAACAATGTATCACAAGTTCTCTACTCAGGTCTATACAAAGTGTATTTTGAAAAAGGAAATCTGAGGGTGCTGCCAGCATTATATCCTGCTGCTACAAGAACAGCAATGAAGATTTGTTTGCCCATTACTAGAAACCGAGATTATTCCTCAGACTACAAATCGTACCATACATTTATTATCATTGCATCCCTAGTGTTAATATGATCGATACCACTTTTAGTTTCTCTCTTCTATCCATTTCATCAAAGAGTAGAACTGTCATACTGTGCAAACAATGTCCATTGTCATGAACATATCTGAAGTGCTTCTCCAGCTCCACTGTTGTTGCTTGTGACTGTGCAGTAAACTCAAACAACAAACCTACAGGTCGTGCGTGTATTTGGAAAGAAATGAAGGATGTCAGTTTCTGCTGTCTTTCTTTTGTTAACAATCGTCGTGCACTGCTGCGCAATACAATGGCAACGCAATCCCAAAGATGAATTTTATGAAGTAAGAAAGGACAAATGGCAGAGCTATTTGAGAACTAGCATTTGGTCTCCTAATTCAGAGCTTGTCGGACTTTTGACAAACCGGCTTCTGACCGCAAACGCTTATAGTACTGTGACCACAAACACTAATATCTACTATAACGTCTAGATAGATGTATGGGATATAGTTACTAGCTTGTCCCATTCATCCCAGCTGTATAGTATTCCAAACGAACTTCAAACTAATACTACAAATCAAAATTCAAGCATCCCGTTAGTTATCTTACTGATAACGATAGCCAAATAGCTGATACCCTCCATAAATAAGGCCAAATAAGGTTTGTTAATTTCTCACTCCTTACTCACTGATTGGAAGAGTACAAAGGTAACATGTGAAGAATTACATAGATTTCAAGAGAAATAGGTTTCTTTAAGTAGTACAGTATAAGGCAAGTGGAATGGATTTGGGAATTGGGGTGACTGGGCTTTGATATATTCAGAGCAGGATATAAATAGATGCACAAACAGTCACATCAATATTGCCTGCATAATCAAACTTATTTGATCAATTAATGAGGGGAGACAAATTGTCCTTCTCGCCAAACATTTACGCCTATGGTTATAGGCCATAGTCTGCCTTTACTGTACCAGTGGACAACATGTAGCAGGGGACGCCATAGAGAGGTTATTATACTGTATGTATGCTAATAAATGCCGTTCTTGGTCTTAAAACTTGCTGTCCTCTTTCCAGTTGATGCAGCATTATGAAGTCCAGACAGGAGATGTGAAGAACATTGAGCCCAAGACTAGGACACTGATGATTCCATCCAAACCCATCAACCTGCGCTTTGTGCCCCGAGCCTGAGGGGGCACCAGAGAGCTTATAAATACCATACCATTTTATTTTTTTATCTCTTTTACAACCGAGTCCTGTTCACATAAATCATAATAACATACAACAATATAAAAAATATAAAAACACAGTTCTCCAAATCAATTGCAATCAACAATAATGTTTATTTACAATCCTTTTACATTTTTCAATAGAAACCAAGACATAAAGTTTAAGTTTTTTTGTAACTCATTTCATGAACGACGGGCATGATACACAAAACCTGTTTTACCCAGATCAGTATGTACCTGTGGAATCTCTAAGCACAATCAGACTTTGTAACGAGTTTTAAAGCCTCCAATACTTCAAGTTATTTTAGAAGAGAGATAATTTGGTAGCTTTTGCGTTATAGCCTTATAGACAAACGTCAGCCAGAACCTGATGCATGCATTTACCTTAGTTTGTACCATCATGGGCGTAGCCATGATTTATATATTTTTGTAAATCCAGGGCCCTGCTCCTCTCAGGGAAGAGTAATCATCTTTCCCTCTTTAGCCCTTTACACTTGTTGCTGCACTGTAAAATCCTCCTGTGTCTTTGAACGTTAATATGACTGAAGCCTGCTCTTTTAATCATCTGAGTTTTGAGCTTTAAATATGGAATATGATCTCAGAGTGAATTCATCTTTTATAGCTGTATCTTAAATGTTGTTCTTGCAGTGCACTGTATAACAATTAAAATAAATGTAATTCTTTTTGGTTTTTTTGAACAATGCACCTATCTTTTGGCTCTCACATCTCTTCAATTGTTAAAAACTCTTTTTTCCATCTTCGCAACATTGCTCGTCTACAATCCTCTCTCGCTTTAGCTGATGCTGAAACTTTAATTCATGCATTAATCACATCACGCCTGGACTATTGCAATGCCTTATTTCTTGGTCTTCCCAAGAAACTCATTGCAAGATTACAGTACGTGCAAAACTCTGCAGCTAGAGTGCTCACCTCGACTAGGCGCTCTGCTCATGTTACACCTTTACTTCATGAAATTCACTGGCTACCTGTGGCATCACGTATTCACTTTAAGGTATTGCTGTTAACATTTAAAGCATTAAATGGTCTTGCCCCTCAATATCTGGCTGACTTACTCCACCCTTACCGCCCTGCCCGGTCCCTTAGATCAGCTGAACTTGGTTTATTGTCCGTCCCTCGTTTCCGGTTGTCTACTGTAGGTGGAAGGTCATTTAG
>JACXGM010032177.1:0-12722 GCA_016801145.1 Umbra pygmaea
GATCCATGATAGATGCGTACGGGGCCATTGTTTGCGCTTTTAGAGGCGCGCTAATGGAGGGCGGAGTATGCGCTGATTGCGTAATGGGTATCGGGTTTGATAAATACCACGCTAAATGTGGAAGCATAGCGTGCGCAATTACCGAACTCGCATAAACAGACGGAGCGCAAACTGCACTTGTGTTAGTAAATCAGGCCCTTTGTTTTGGTAAATGTAAAGAAGTAAAAGTATCAATTTTTGTAATAAAATGTAGTGAAGTAAAGTACAAAGTTGGCAGACAGATACATACTCAAGCAAAGTACAGATACACGAAAAAAATACTTAAGTACAGTAACAAAGTATTAATACTTAGTTACTTTACACCACTGGTGAATTGTAACCAAATGCAAATGTATTGTGTGTGAAGAAACAATAAGAGTATGTAATTGCAAAAAACAACACTTAACGAATGACATTCATTAAAAACAGTAAAAAAATACATTGTAAACAGAATTTGACAGTCTGTTGTATCCAACAATAGACTCATTTTAGCAACACATGAACATGGACCCACTACCAATCTAAGCAATGAATTAACAATGACTATTGTAATGAATTACGAGTGCTATTATTTTGAAAAGAAAAATCTGAGTTTGTTCCCAGGCGAACAGTGTTTGCCCCTAGGTAGAACCGGCACTGAGCTACACAGTTTGTGGCATCATTAATGTGCAAATTAATATCACCAACTAATAGCAATTTTTCTAGCTTAATAGTAGAGGTAAATAAATCTGTAAATTCAGATAAAATCTGTCCGGCTGGACCAGGAGGTCTATAGATAGGGTGAGAAGCTCAATCATTGGTGTGGAGCTTGGAATAAAGCTGCTGCTCCTTTGCGTAGAAAGGAGCCAGTTGAGATGGTTCTGGCATCTGGTAAGGATGTTGCCTGGGCACTTCCATTTCAAGCACGTCCAGCTGGGAGGAGGCATCGGGGAAGACCCAGGACTGGTGGAGAGATCATCTCCACACTAGCCTGGGAATGCCTCGGGATCCCCCAGTTAGAGCTGGTTAATGTGACCAGAAAGGGAAGTTTGGGGTTCCCTGTTAGAGCAGCTGCCCCCGCGACCCAACCCCTGGATAAGCAGTTGAAGATGAGATGAGAGACCCTAGTGGACAATTATCCCTAGCAAGTTTGTTGTCAATTTGAATCGTGTTTCTGTTATAGTGCAAATTCCATAGGCTAGTACCTATGGAATTTGCATAGGTATGGAATTGCAGAGGCGCAGGAAGTTTATTGTCAACACAGTAGCCTATGGAGTAGCAGCACCTGCAGCACCCCCGTTAGCAAACTGTGTTGACAATAAAATGGTAGCCTGGAAATCCAGACCCAAATCTCAAAGATTATGGGTCTGGCATCGAGTAATGAAAATGGACCAACTCGAGGGACGGCACCAAGCAACCATTTGAAAATCTCACTGCACGCAATTGGATAACACTATGACCAATCACCAGTGGGTTTTCGCTAAGCCCCCTACATTTAGCTACCAGCAGAGCTAATTGGTAAATTAAACTCCCGCCGTATCTGGTCGGCAAAACAGCTAGAACTTATGTTTTGCAAAGGATCGATTCGAGCGCCGTCTTCTGTTCCTCTTTTAGATGAAAAGCCAAGTCTAACTCGTTCATTGTAGAGGCCGAAGCCGTTTCAAACAAATGGTATTCATCCATAGTTTACTAATGACTTTGACATTGCAGCGGTGTCGTTATCTGTTTAGCTCGCCTCTGGCCCGCCTACTATCAGATACACTGATGTGATTGGTGCCGCTCAGCAACAAGGGCATAGTTAATGAACATCATTACTGAATTCCAGAGTCTCGCTGAGCAAATTAAAATTGTGCTCTTGCGAGAACTCTGGATTTCCAGGGTAATAAAACGGTAGCTTATAAATACCTCTGGTTGTTGTTTCTGTTCAACAAAATGTTGTATGTCATGTCTGGGGTGTGGGATGAAGAGAGGGATAACGTTAGAAATTATTTAATTTATCTCCAGTGTGTATTGACCGTTCAGATTTGTCTTGACACAAATCATGCGATTATGATTTAGCCTATGTAGCACGCACACTCACGGCCCGGGCCCACACAGGAGTTGCACAACTACAATATCAGTGCTACTAGCTAGCAATGTCTCAAAAGAGACTTTTTGGATTTTTTTCAATCCAGTCCCAAACAACCGAGGACTAGCAAGATTTAGTATTTGAACGGGGACAGAGGTAGTGGTCTGCAGAATACAGAGCCTGTGTAACATATCTTTAGACTCTAAAACATCATAATACCTCCCGTTGTTTAGTGTTTACTATCCTTATTATACACAATATGACCTTCAGGCTTTTATTTTCTTATTATACCGAACCTATGACATAATCAGAATACAGCTTTGATCATGAAGGTCAGTTTAATCATCATTTAAAGGTACAATATGTAGTTTTCCAAAACAATAACAAAAGATGTACTTTGCATTAGAAAAGCAAACATCACTATACCTATATTATATATATTTCTTAGTTGTGTACTTACATTATACTAAATGTTTTCACCAACTTTCAAATCCAGAGAAATTTGTAATATAATTCAAAGAAACGTGACGTTTCATTTTGTCTTCCGTCAATGGCGTCATATAACCTTTGACTGCGCTAGTTGTTCTATGTTCCAGGGAACAGCTAAACATAACATGAATAAAGTTATAATATTTTTAACAATACATTACTTTGTCAGTGAACATTTTTTCTGCCGGAGATGCTCGATTAGAAGGTTGTCATTGACGAAGATAACAAAACCCATGATCCCACGCTACTGCCCAACGTCATCCAAGTACATCTTTTGCTATTATTTTGATTGAAAGCCCCCTAGCGGCCAAAAACTACATATTGTACGTTTAAACTTGTCCTTTCACGACAGACCTTCCCGACTGAGTAGCAGTATCTGAGGAAACAACCATCTCTTAATATAAAAATGGAAGACAAATTGTCAGAAATTGCAACTGTTTGACACAGACGGCATGCATTCAAATGAGCGAACATTTCAACTTAATTTGCTATTTGCTCCATGGTAACCTTGATCTGTCATTAAGGCAGAGAAAAAACGTTGTATTTGTGTATCACAAAAGAGATAAGAGACATTTGGTATCACTCAAGCTAAAGAAAGAGTTAGAAAACGTGAGACTCACTGTCTCAAAGCCTCTGTGGGGATGGTCAGGGAAGCCAGCTGGTTTGCTCACTTTGAACTCATCTAACATCAAGAACGGATCCAGGTTCTTCAACTGAAAAAAATGCACAGATATATTAGCTGATCTCACCCATATTAGATGATCTCAAGCCAGCAATTCAAGTCTGCCATAAAGAGATGAAGATTAAAAACATATATATGATATATTACACAAATTACACGTACATTTTAGTATGTTAACTCATTATTTTTTCTACGGTTGATGCATATAAAATTGATTTTCTTGCAAGTCATCAACTGCCAATACTTTAATGTTAATTCATTAAGTATTGTATATATTTGCCAGATCTCACTAAAAGACCACGACTAAAAAAGACAAATGAGGTAGCTATTCAAAGTATTGGCCTGGATGACTCGATGTTTTGTAAACACTGAAGCACAGGTTACATTTTTCTGATTTTTTTTCAATGTATTGGCCTGTGCGTAACAACAGCACGTAACAACGTATTACCAAATCCCCCCTACTCCTCAAAGCGATGTACAAACCATGTGAGGTGAGGCACTCGGCTAGTGTAAACAGACGGATGTATGCTTACCTCCTTTCTACCAATGCTTCTGCGGACACGAGCTCCCAGACCTTCTGCCTGCTCCACACTTAAAACGGTCTTCACAACTCTTCTAATTGACATGCTGGCTGGAGCCTAAGTCTACCTTAGATTTGGTACAATATAGAAAAACTGAAGAGTAAGTCGAAAAAAACGTACAAATATCCTCTCATACTGATGAACTTCAATACCTAGTAATTAAAACAGCAGAACTATTTTTACAGACTGAGCAATATGGCTTATTTTGTTAAGTTTAAAGATAAACTTACTTTATTTTGAATAATACAAGCATGGGCAACATAATAACAAACGTCTTGGTACTAACCTGGCAACGAGAAAATGCACAAAAGCAGTTGATTCAGAGTTGGCAAAAAACAGATAAAATACTACACACTAACAGTAGTATATTATAAAGGCTTGTTTAATCATTTATATGCGTATCCTACAACTGACAGGCTATTAATTTCCGAGACCAAACTATTTGTTGACGTTGTGACGACACAACTGGTCGCGCAGGAACTGAATTTAAGGGCGTGCCTTCACTGAACGCAAGCATAGGGGATTTCAAATTAAAAGCGGGGGTCATTTATTATCTGTCTGCAATTCTGTTGAATCCGTTACCGGAATAGTTTTCATTTAAAGTATGCGATGGTCGTTAATCATAGCCACATCAACCCATGCATCAGCTGAATATATTCTTCGGTCTGTGTTCTTTCCAAGGTGGGTTTCTGTTTCCCTCTTCCCCGGTCTGCACTATGTCTTCGGCTGTGTTGGGTTAGGATGTCCTTAGCGATACGAGCACTTGCCGCTTGCCCTCCTGCCAAATTTACTGCATGTGGACCTACCTGTGTGAATAGAAGAAATTGCTGAGTGGATGTGACTGTACAGTCAAAAATGAAATGTCATTATTAGTCAACTAACTGGGTGCGACGTCCAACCGGTTCATCAGGAATGAATGATCAAGCAATTTGGAAAGACATACCCAGGTGAATACAATGAAATGCCAGAGTGCATCTGACAGTGGCCATAGTGACAGTGTCCTCATTATACACTCAAATCATCCCCTTTTCAACTGGACTTTAATTGCAGCACCATTTACATAGCCTAACTGAACTTTCTAAAAGCTCTGATTTATATGTTTGACACTGCCTTATTCCAGATGACCGTGAAGACAAACATCTACTGAAGCACGGTTAAACCTTTTAAGGACAAATACCCAATTGGTTTGTTGATTTTATCCGTCACTATCCATAAGATGGCCAAAGTTGTGCGAAATGAGATATTAGTTGCTAGTATGACATTATACAAACAATAATAAACTGGATTCTCTCACACAATTAAAACTGATAAACTGATTATTGGTTAAAGTCAAAACATACGTACCCTTCCCAATAGCAGCTCTCAACAATCTGGCTACTCCCATTGCAACTTTTATGTTCGAATACCTGTCATTTATTTTGCCAAATCACTTATGATTATTGTGGCCACTTCCCATAGTTGTCTATTGCATTTGTAAATATTTGTACTGTAGCTTGAGTAAACATAAACCTGACAAGCGTTCTTTGGCATCCTATGACATAATCCTGCTTTCTGCCATTTCGTATAAATGCATGTTTTGTATTAACGATATATTGCAAAGCCATTTCAGCCTTGAAAGACTTAAGAGAAGTAAAATGCCATCACACCTGTACTTTGTTTTATCAACCCCCACTAAACAAACATTGATTCATTGTGATACAGCCATGAGTACTTTAGCGATACAATACCTGAAGTGCTGCATACTGTCCCATTACATAGAGAGGGCAGTCTGGAGCCCACTGCAAACTCTCAGATACACACGGCCAGCCATTGATGACCTACAGGTGAACAACATGCACACATATTTATTATACAGTATACCGATAAAATGTAGGTTATTTAGTGACTGATTTTATTAAGCTTGAAATGCTATGATACCAACAAACCCGAATAGGAAATTCTTTTATGACAGCTGAGAGCACTGGGTCTTGGTTCACGTCCAGTTTACATCCTGTAGCTAGCCATATCCTGTCTCCAGTCCAGGACTCACATCCATTCTGGCCACACAGTGACAGCCTCCAAACCTGGCTGCTATAGCACCACTTAGCTTCAGTCACCTGGAGAACAACAACCCATTAATACTGACACACCAACCGCCCTACTTCCCTAACCTCTTAAGGTCACTGAAAAACTAAAAACCTAAACTTAACTCCAAACCGAACATTATTTCCTAATCCCAGTTTCCCATGGCAAGAGTCTGCATTTATATAGACTGATAGCAGTGGCTCAAATACGTGAAATAATGATGTGTTGCGGTTTTTTTGTGGTTATGGTCACTAATTATTTGGTCAAATCACAATTGGGTGAAGGCGGTGGATGAACATGGAGATGAAACACAACCAAGGAGAAATATGGAAAGGGAATTCAGTTTGGTTTTGAAAATAGCAATACATATTTTATTTGAATGTCACTGCTACAATCACAGCGGACAATCTTTTTGAGCTGACGCGGCGACGCCAGAAAATGGGGGTGAAAATCCAGCTTTTGCTCCTTTACCTAAGGTGCATTGCCCTTTGCCAGCTGCAAGGGGTTATAAGAGATTTTGGGAAGACAACAATACTACTACCCACCAGGGAGCAGCGTTCGAGGCTGGGAACTACCGATGGGAATACATCACTCCTGCTACGGCAGGTGACGAGTTTCCTCTAGTGGACTTTGAAGGGCTACTGGAGTTGGCTAGTGGGGATGGTCCTGCTCCTCCTTTTTCCAAGATGGAGAATCGGTCAAAGTCTTTGGAGCAGGGACAGGACTGTAATGAATTTGCATTAGGTTCCAAGGAAGGGAAAATTGAAATCTTGCTATTAAAGAAAACACTGTGAGTAATTGATTGAGTTTACATCATTTGCATTTATAGGGAATGAATTGACTAATGAGACTATGCAATAAAATGGTTTTAGTCATTTTACAATATTACTTGTATGGATATATTATGTTTAAAGAGATGCAGAATGTCTAGAAATGGTTTAGTTAGAATTTCTAATATTGGTAAATATGACTACTGATGTTAGGTGATAATGTGAAACTTTAATCATGATTGTGTGATGACCTGAAAGAAGGGGTTGATTATTGAAGCTAAACAAAGTAAAATTGAAGTTTTGTTTTGTTTTATTGATTTTTGTTTCATTACTTGAAACAAAAATTTCAAAAAAAACATTAAATGTTTGGAAATTATAGTATATGCATTTTGTTGAGTATGTAGAATATGGGATGTTTTAGAGGACAGCATTGTATTGTGTGAAAGCTGTTGAGTTAAGTATGTGAGGTGTCTGTATAGTATTGGGAGTTTATGATGGTAGCGTGTACTGATGGAATGTCTCAGATGTGCAGGTTGGATAATCTTTTTCCAGAGTCTGGTTTGTTAAAACTTCATTCTGAAACGGGGCAGGAGTCTCCAAGGGGGTCATAAAGTTAGGATCAAAGGGGAGTCTCCATGTAGGGGGTATAAATATAGGACTGTGTATTGCTTAAGTTTTTGTGCAGAAACGGACCAAGGGCAAAGCAGACCATATTCACCTTAGTTGAATATTTTTGTGAATGCAACGACAGAACTATTTTTACTTGGATTATAGCATACTTATTTTACTCAGGATTTTAACAGACCAGAGGGAAGGTTGAGTCTTGGTGAGTAAAGGGACAGTTTTTATTCTCAAAATTTGAATAATTGGTGAAAGTGTTTGTGATTTGAAACTCAGGACCATTCTTGGTCACAAAAATCTAAAGTGTGGATACTTGGTGATTACAGATTCTGGAAGGTTTAAAAGTTTTGTGGTTGATGATCATAAATTCTTTCATTTAAACACGAACCTGAAGGAACTTTGAAAATTACTGAGACACTACCTTTTTAATAAAAGTAACAAAGTAGTTTGCCTTCACCAGCTATTCTAATATTTGTATCATTCTTGACTAAAATGGATGGATGTAATTAAGGTTGCAATTAACTTTAAAGACCTGTTAAAGGTTATACAAAGATTGGTAACAGAAACCTTTTGAGCCACTTTTTATTTCCGCTTGTCGCCTCGCAATTATTCTTGAAATTGTAGGGTGCAAAGCTCCCTATTTGTAGAGATAAACGGGTTCTCGACATGACGTTTTGAACTGTGCGCAATTTGGGTTCACTGTTACCAATCAAAAAATGTAATATAGTTCCACTTTGGAGTGGTGCATCATATATCCATTTATAGCCAAAAATGTTTATTTTTATTTAAATGCTAAACAAGTAATATTTGAAATTCACATTTATTAATTTTGTATCATAAGTAGAAAACCTTTAGAATATTGGGAAAAGTATTCTGTTCTGTTTTCTAGTTTAAACCTCTAACTCAAACTGGCTTGATTTAGTTGGAGATAAGAACGTGGGTCTGGATATACATCTTCAAAGACCTTTGCTTACTACCAGGTAATTCAAGATTTTATATGACCTGCTTTGCTAATGCTCGGTTTTCTGTTACCACCTAAATTTAAAATGTTCTAATAATTGGCTTTTTCATTGTATATGGTTGTTGATGTGTGTGATGACTATTTTGATTTTTACCTTGTAATAATAAAATTGTATTATGCTTTGAATTTACATTTGAGTTGAAGCGCATTACTATGAAATGCTATAAAGCATTAGGTTCTTACAGAAACATATAAGGTCAGGGATCAAGTAATGTCTGTCTAATTATTAAACCTGTGTAAAACCCAATCAATAAACACAAATATTATAACTGTGTATTTGATAGATCACAAATTGAGAAAATTGGGAAACAATCTCTCTTTTGTCTTATCTTACATTCGCTATAAAACTCTGTGCAACATTCTCACCCAAGAGAAAGACCCAATGTGCTGAGGTAGGAATATTATTCGGACATAATAAGTCTCTACGATATACCTATACCTGGGTTAGCCAAAAACTGATATTCTATCCTTTACTCAACAACCTAGTAGTTTTGACACTATGAGACAGATAGTGTAGGGACTCAGAGGTAAATTAAGAGGTAGGATTTGGTTATTCAGTAGGGTATACATTCTATCAGGCACTAACTGAAGGTGGCTAATGTCGACATCTAGTGGACAAAATATATAGCACTTCAGAAAGTAAGTAGACATTCTACAAGTTGTAGTAACTTTGACTCCGGACTTATTGATAGCATTGGGTTATTAATAAATAAGGGAATCAAATTTAGCCTGACTGCAACAGAGCGAATGTTCATGTTTACCTCTAAGAATTGAGAACAAAATGAAACTGAAAATATTATGCAGGAGCATTCTGACGTTGAAAGTCAAATACACAAAGTGAAGTTCTTTATGGCTTACTAGCTATAGACGCAAGGAAATCAACTGGGGCTGACAGTTTTGACCCAGGGCTGCTGGCCAGAGCTGCACCAACTGTCTCTGGTGTCTTAACCACATTTTCTATCCTACGTTGTCTTCTGGGGTTATACCTAAGATTTGGAATACAGCCTATGTATTGCCCCAACACAAATGGCGGGACACTGTGACCTTGATATTTACCGACCTATCTTTGAACTGATTTGTCTTGCAAAAATGTATTTACCAGTAAATGTACAGCGGAGCTCTTATAGCTGACAACAGCATACTAAAACAATATTACACAGTACATTAGTTAGGCTGTGGAAAGGAAGTGTAACTGTGTTGCTTTATTTGTTTACCTTTTGAAGGCCTTTGAGACAGTTGATTATTCTCTGCTGCTAAATATTTTTTCTCTTTGGGGTTCGTCGTAGACACTTGCATTATTTCAGAATTATCTTAGCAATGGGTCACAGGCTATTACTGCAGATGGTATAAGATCTGATTTTGTTACTATTCATAAAGGCAAATGCAAGGTTAAAATATGGGTCCTTGTACAATATGTACAGTCATGGTCAACATTTTTGAGAATGACAGAAATGCAAATTTTCACAGTCTGCTACCTCAGTGTTGATGATGTCATTTTGCATACAGTATACTCTGCATATACTCCTGATTGTCATGCAGAGTGATCAGATGAATTGGGATGAATTGGAAAGTCCCTCTTTGCATGAAAATTTACTTAATCCCCAAAAAACATTTCCACTGCATTTCAGCCCTGCCACAAAAAAACCAGCTGCCATCACGTCAGTGTTTTATTCGCATAAAGAGTGTGGACGAGGACAAGACTGGAGATCACTCTGTTATGATGACTGAGTTAGAATAACAAGACTGTCGGTCGGCACCAAAGTGCTTCTGGAAAACCGTCCACCACCTCAGAAGGGGGAAGGTTGGAACCATCCAAGCTGTATACAGTAAGAGTAGGACTTTGTTGACCTCAACTGAGGAGGTAATAGGCGGTGGAAGGAGCACTTTGAGGAACTCCTGAATCCTACTTCTATGCCCTCTATATTAGAGGCAGAGCTAGAGGATGATGGGGGATTGTCGTCAATTTCCCTTGTGGAAGTCACTGAGGTAGTCAAACAACTCATTGATGAGATCCGTTCAGAAATGCTGAAAGCTCTGGGTGTGGAGGGGCTGTCTTGACTTATACGCCTCTTCAACATTGCATGGAAGTCTGGGACAGTGCCAAAGGAGTGGCAGACTGGGGTGGTGGTTCCCCTGTTCAAAAAGGGGGACCAGAGTATGTCTGCCAATTACAGGGGTATCACACTTCTCAGCCTTCCTGGTAAAGTCTACTCTAAGGTGCTGGAAAGGAGGGTTCGGCCAATAGTCGAACCTCAGGTTGAAGAGGAACAATGTGGATTCCATCCTGGTCGTGGAACAACGGATCAGATCTTTACTCTCGCAAGGATCCTGGAGGGGGCCTGGGAGTATGCCCATCCTATCTACATGTGTTTTGTGGATTTGGAGAAGGCGTATGACCGGGTCCCCGGGAGATACTGTGGGAGGTGCTGCGGGAGTATGGGGTGAGGGGGTCCCTTCTTAGGGCCATCCAATCTCTGTATGACCAAAGCGAGAGCTCTGTATGGGTTCTCGGAAGTAAGTCGGACTCGTTTAATGTGAGGGTTGGTCTCCGCCAGTGCTGCGCTTAGTCACCAATCCTGTTTGTAGTATTTATGCACAGGATATTGAGGCGTAGTCAGGGTGGGGATGGGTTGCAGTTCGGTGGGCTGAGGATCTCATCGCTACTTTTTGCAGATGATGTGGTCCTGATGGCATCATCGGCCTGGGACCTTCAGCACTCACTGGATCGGTTCGCAGCGGAGTGTGAAGCGGCTGGGACGAGGATCAGCACCTCTAAATCTGAGGCCATGGTTCTCAGCAGGAAACCGATGGAGTGCCTACTCCAGGTAGGGAATGAGTCCTTACCCCAAGTGAAGGAGTTCAAATACCTTGGGGTCTTGTTCGCGAGTAAGGGAACAATGGAACGGGAGATTGGTCGGAGAATAGGCGCAGCGGGGGCGGTACTACACTCATTGTATTGCACCGTTGTGACGAAAAGAGATCTGAGCCAGAAGGCAAAGCTCTCAATCTACCGGGCAGTCTTTGTTCTTACCCTCACCTATGGTCATGAAGGCTGGGTCATGACCGAAAGAACGAGATCCAGGGTACAAGCGGCTGAAATGGGTTTCCTCAGGAGGGTGGCGGGTGTCTCCCTTAGAGATAGGGTGAGAAGCTCAGTCATCCGTGAGGATCTCAGAGTAGAGCCGCTGCTACTTTGCGTCGAAAGGAGCCAGTTGAGGTGGTTTGGGCATCTGGTAAGGATCCCCCAGTCGGAGCTGGTTAATGTGGCTCTGGAAAAGGACGTTTGGGGTCCACTGCTGGAGCTGATGCCCCTGCGACCCGATCCCGGATAAGCAGAAGAAAATGGATGGATGGATGGGCTAACGAAAAACAGTATTTAAAACAAAATGGAACATTACTTACCGGAAAAACTGAAGTGCCAACTCCTTTGAGTGTCTTGCGGTACAAACGAACGCCATAGCCATGCCCTAAACGCCCCTTTGCTTTATCATCGATTTTAAAATCAACAAGACCATAATTAAATTTTTGTGGCTACTAACATCGGTCGAAGTGCCTACATTATGTCCTCAGCAACTATAATGTCATTTTCGTTGAGGGTGCAGACATCAATGCCTGACTTCCTGACCTCAGAGGAAAACAAATCAGCACAGATCGCTGGTTGCTGTTCCAAGAATTGTTCAAGCATTTTGTACCCACTGTTCCAACAGGTCACATTGGTCTTGAGCTTGTGAGTGGAGAGGTCCAGAAGCTTTTGTTTTTGCTCCAACATGAAGTTGGCGATTGTACTGCGGTGGAAAAAAGTGGTTATACGCCAGACTCTTCCTAGTAACCTGGTGAGAGCAGGCAGCTTTAGTGCTTGGTCTTTAGCCTTGTTTTAAAAATGGTAATAGTTGGGGCGTTTTTTATGTTTTCTGGAAGCTGGTTCCAGAGATGAACGCCTCTCCCTGTTTTGTACTGACAGTAGGCTTCAGACTAGCTGAGTGCCCATCTGTCAAGGTTATTTGGTGTAAAGGAGAGAGGAGGACTCAGGTATGCAGTTGACATCGTAGTTGCAGGTTTTATTCAGCTGGGTCCAGAAACAGAGTTAGTGTGTTGCAGGGTACAGCTTAGCATAACGCTTTAAATGACAGTACAGTTCCTCCTGGTAATACGCACACTCGAATCAGAAACTAAGAGTGACTGGCACAACGTCAGGAAGGATATACATATATAACTACAGATACACACGAGAACGCGTTCTACACGCACATAAGCGACTCACTTGTCACAACACGACTGCTCAACGGTTTCGGACTTAAGCAAACTCAACCCAGCACCTCACAACGACCCATATGCATTACCAACATGACAATATATTAATGAACCGCGCCCTCCTCTCTTCCTACCTGTGCTTAAATAGGGACTGACT
>JACXGM010032178.1:0-12722 GCA_016801145.1 Umbra pygmaea
ATTGTAATACATTTTATAGTATAAAAATTATAGGTGTTAAAAAGGGTAGGCAATATAAGCGAGAGCTTCAGCCTACACCTGTTTCAGACCGCTGATAGGATTTGTAAATATATTGTTGGTGGTCAGCTCAATTGCTGTTGATGCAAGTCTGTCTGTCTGTCAGTCTGAAATAAATTCTATTCTATTCTATTCTATTCTAAACACTATAAAAAACATCAAAATCTGTTCTAATACCATGACAGGTGTTGAGGTTGGTCACAGCCCAATGCTTGCATCTTTATCTCACACACAAATACCAGAAGAGAAATGTTTTTTATTAAATATCCATTCAAGTTCATGTTGATAATTATTTTACATGTCTCTCTCATGCTATAAAGGATTGCAACATTCGCTAACCCCCCAACTCCTCACTGGCTTGTCCCCATACCTCCTCACTACTACTAAAAGTATTTTTGGTTCCAACCATCATTTCCACAATTGTACGAGGCGGTGTGTACGAGGCGGTGTGTACGAGGCGGTGTGTACGAGGCAGTGTGCACGAGGCGGTGTGCACCCAACATCTACTCCTCCTTACTGAAGCAACACAGTCTCCTCATTCAAGTACGGCTCGTTGTGCTGTGTCTTGAAATGTGTCTAGGATGCTATGCTGCCTCACAGGGTGATGTTTAAATAACTCCACACAGGTCAAAGTAACTCCACCCAGGTTAAAGAAACTCCGCCCAGGTTAAAGAAACTCCACCCAGGTTAAAGAAATTCCACCCAGGTTAAAAAATCTCTCTTCAGGTTAAATAATCTCCGTTCAGGTTTAAGAAACTCCACCCAGGTTAAAGTAACTCCACCCAGGCTAAAGAAACTCCACCCAGGCTAAAACAATTCCACCCAGGTTAAAGTAACTCCGCCAAGGTTAAAGAAATTCCAGAACAAAACATTTCTTCCTGGACATCTTGGTTTTTTATCTGGAACCCTGTTGGTTACTAGTCAGGTGATTCAACCAGTAGGTCACTGTTAGCTTCCTGCAGTCTCATGAGAACTTACTAGTAAAGTGTAGTGAATATAAATGAGTGTAATTTCTAAATTTGATTGGCTGATGAGAATGAAAAGGTGGTTTCTTTAACCTGGGTGAAGTAACTTAAACATCAGCTTATGAGGCAGCAGTTCCTCCCAGGTACATTTCAGGGCACCTCTGTCCTGTGTGCTCGCTGCACAATTAGGCTAGGATGAAAGTGTGGGAAATCTGTGCCATCATTTGCATAGGCTAGCTCAGCATCCCTGGCCTATCAGCGCAAAGAATCTACTTGCCTTTCCATGGCATTCGCCTACCGATGTGGAAGACCATTTTTAACCCAGAGGATCTCAGGAATGCTAGCGAAGCAAGACATGGCAAGCTATTCTAGGACATGGGTTTTGCATGTGAAAAGAAGTAAAGACAAATCCATCCTTAGTCATTTTCTCTAAATCTAAATACAAAACCTACATTCGAGTCAATGTTTTAGGCCGCCGCAATGGTGATTACTAGACCACATGAAAGTGACAAGCTGAACTGTTCACAATTTTGTCAAAATCTACTTTTTTATCAACAGGGCTTTTCATTTGATGGCCTCTGCATGTTGTGCGTGACAACGCCTTTACGCGACAATTAGAATATACTGTATATATACTGTAAATAGGTGCATGTGCAAAGCAAGCTAACTTTGTCACAACTTCCCCTACAATTTTAATCCTTTATACTAAACCTTTTGGCTGAACACAAATCTGTTTGACCCATGCAATTATAATTCTATTTACACTGCTCAAAAGAATTAAGGGAACACACAATCATCACAGTATAACACCAAGTCAATTAAACTTCAGGGATATAAATCTGTCCAGTTAGGAAGCAAAATTAAATCGACAACAGGTGCACTTGAGACGCAACAGCAAGAAAACCCCCAAAAATTGAATGTTTTTGCAGGTGGCCACGGACAATTGCTCTCTCCTTATCCTTCCTGACTGATTCTTCTTCAGTTTTGCATTAACTAGTGTCCGTGTCACTACTGGATGCATTAGGTGGTACCTGCAGCCCAGATATTAGTTTGTTTGTTACAGAGAGTGGCAGGCCTCTTTGTCTGTGTGTTTTTAGTGATATAGTTGTGTTAGTATTGTATTGTCATTAACCCTGGTTATATTATTTTGTCTTCCCAGGGTTGGAGAGGAACATGTGTATGTGTTAGCCCAGATGCCCATGGGCTTACACCACTCGTAGGGATAACTCCCTTGTCTAAATACACCAGGGTAGACCTGAGCGGCCCACCCCTTGTATTTTGGTTTAGGGCTTCTTGATCGAGTGCCAGGTAGTTTAGTTGTGTTTTCAGAGGGTTAAACAGGTTAGGGGTGGGATTTGTAACTTTACTTTCTTTGGTTTGGGTTCCGTTCAGCCTCTCCTCCCAAATCTATTATTTACAACTACCGTAGCAATAAAAGCCTTTCTGTTAAACGGTACCTGCTGTCTCAGTGTCCTTGCTTGCACCCACGACTCCATATGCCTTTCTCTGACCACTTGGTCAGTGAGATGTGCCATCCCACTCCCCTCCTGGGGAGCAGTGCGTAACAAGGTTGCACAGGTAGTCTAGCTCCTCCAGGATGGTAAATCCATACATGTCGTCGCAAGGTTTTCTGTGTCTCCCAGTACAGTCTCAAGAGAATGGAAGAAATGCCAGAAGACAGGCCTTTACGCAAGGAGACCTGGACAGGGCCATAGAAGGGCATCAACCCAGCAGCAGGACCGGTATCTTCTCCTTTGTGTGAGGAGGAACAGGTGGAGGACTGCCGAGTCTTACAAAATTACCTCCATACACACTACTGAGTCACATTATGATTTGAAATACTCTGTGATTTCAATTGTTTACTTTCTAAACCCAATCAGTTGGTTTAATATGTTTTGTCCATTGAGTCTCGTTGTGTGATTTGAGTGTTCCCTTAATTTTAATTCTATTTGATTTTTTTTTAAGTCCCACTAATCCTGCCTTGTCGGCAGCTCTGCAACTCCTCGAACAGATCTGTGAGATAGCGAGGGCCGCCTTCATGGTTCATCGAACCACATGTCGCCCAGCCGCCGATTGTTTCGCACTTTTCATCCAACACGGAAGCCTTTAGTCAGATCATGCACAGGAGGATTACGTTCACCCACTATACTTCCGTGAATGAATCTACAGGTGCCCAATCTGGACACAAGGAGTCACTGGTGAGCGACGTGATAGGATAGATAATCTGATTTAGCTAACCCAATCCTGGGCAGCGCTATGCCAATATGCGCTGCCTCGTGCAGGAGGTCCGGGGAAAGTCAGAGAACCCATAGTCAGGCTCGAACCACTGACTTTCATGACGTACACTGTCGTGCAGTGCAGCATCTTAGCCCACTACGCCATGCGAACCCCCCCTAACCATGCCTTCTTGCTGAACTGTCATCTTACTCTCCTTAACATCCTTAACTCCAAAAGCACTGAAACAATTGTTAACTAAGCATTCGTCCTCGCTGAACTGTAATGCGTCTACCCCTCTAGAGGGCCCGCCTTGCACCTAACTCTTGAAACCAATTAGCAATTCCCACACAAACTGTTACAATGCCACACCTGCTGCCCTTAGGGCACATTTAGCTGGTGGCACACCCAAGAGGCAGGAAACGAGTGCTGTTTTGTGCCAGTTAAAAGCTTCCCTAGGCAGTAATGGGATTCATCCCCAAGAGAGGAATGTTAAACGAAGGATTTGAAACAAGGACAGTCATTAGGCACCCGATTATAGACACTGTAATCACTTATAATAGTCTGCAGAGAAACACTTTAAAAATACATAAAATGGCTGCCAGGTCTACAGAGAAATACAGAAAAAATAGAACATATTATAGATAGTCATAACAGCTTTCTCATGGCCTAAATGTACTTCAAATACCCTCTAATGTAAGTTGCTCTGGATAAGAAAGTATGCTAAATGACAATGGAGTAAATGCAGTCTTCATTATAAAGTGTCCTTCAGTGGGCTGTAGTCGTAATTCTCCATGTTAAATACAATATTGTAAAAGAAGAACGCATGAATACGTTTAAAAAAGACAAAGTTCTGCCAAGACAGTTAATTTTAAAGGTGCTGTCACATTATGAAATTACCAAGCTCCAAAATAACACTTTAGACCTTTCCAACCTCAGCCCATATTAAGGTAATATATGTTTATCAGACATGTCACCAACCAATAATCACCCATCTGTACCCAGGAGGTATTCCTCAGGCCTTATTAAGGTAATATATGTTTATCAGACATGTCACCAACAAATAATCACCCATCTGTACCCAGGGGAGGTATTCCTCAGGCCATTAAAAGAGGGGATTAGAATGTTCTTTTATGTTGTAAGGGACAGGTTGATATTCATTGGATGGGAGGGGCTTGTAAAAAATTGGGGAGTGTGTTGAATCTTAAATTTTTGCTCTGGGCAGGGCTGCGTTTTAACTTTGGACAACATTCATTATGTTCAATGAAGCTAGCTAGTAAAAATTAACATGTTTTGCTACCCATCTAACTTCACAGCACCTGTTTAGCTACCCACTGTAAGTGCTGGGAGAATTCCCAGAGTACACTACTGCTTACATGGATGTACAGTAACCACAAAAAAAGGATATGGACATGGGTGAAAAAGTAAGCATTTCAAACAACATCCTCCCGCTTTCTGCCTACTAGGCATTGTGTTTGAGTTGTAACGTTGTCAACGGAATTCAGTGAGTGTATTGTTGATAATTTATCCACAAAAACAGACCGTATTCTTTTAGCTATTATGTGTTAGCTATTATATTGCTTTTACTGAAATATGTTTATAAAAATGTACTTGGTTGGGCTAATTTATTTAAATTTTTATTGATGAATAGCTAGTCAGGTAAGGAAGACATTCATGGTTTTGAATGGGCCTTAAATGAGGGACCAGACGTAGACCTAAGACAAGTGGAGGCTTAAGTGAAAATATTTTTTGATTTAGGGAGTTTAGACTGTTTTTTATTTATACTCAGATTTTGACCAGCCCCGTTCCCCAATAAATAACTAACAGTCTGCAAGGAGAGCGTTTCAGCTTCAAATTCAGATGGAAGATCAAGTGACCACAGTGTGCCTTTAAAATACGTTGAACAGCCCAACATATCGCTACTGGGCATGTTGAACGACAAAAAAATGACAAGATGCAAGTAAAACATTTCATCTTAAAAAACTGTACTGTTTCAAGTGCACTGAAGCCAAGCATAAGCCGTATACATTATTATTCTACACAAGCCTATGACTTTCTGCTTTTATCTTCCAATATATAATATTGTACACACACACACAGCAGGAGAGAGCGTTGTGTAGCCATGTGTCTCCCTGGAAAGAGCAACATGTTCTGTTGTGCTGCTGCATGTTTTATTGAGACCCTAGAGGTGTGTTGAATGAATAAATAACAGAGACCTCACTGTGCTGCTGACCAGGAAAGCTGAGCGTAGAAGGTCAGACACTCCCTATGTAGACCCCTCTTTCTGATTCTTTCTCCCTGTGTTCCCTGTTGTTGTCCCCCCTACAAAGGTGTCACACATTTTACTTCAGAATTAGACATTTGTCCAGTTGGGTGAAGTATGTATATCCATTATGCAAGAAACTGACACCAATGGCAAGGCTGAGCTATTAGAGTTAAACAATGCTGGTTTCAGAGGAGGTTTAGCTATTACAGTTAAACACACTGATGGTTTACTATGGAGCAACAACATTCATTTTGGGGCAAGTGGTAAGCTGCTCTCAGGGTTGCATGTTCAACCTTCCTGACAGTTTGTTAAGGCAATCCCAAAACATAGCTGTAAATGAGTCTGAATTCGTATCCAACCCTGACCCATGGCAGCACACAACCGCTGACAGACCCAATTTTGCTTTAACTCTGAAGTCAACCAGTCAGAACGAATAATCAACCATAGACAATCAGTTCACACCCATAATCCAAGTAGTTCCGTTTCGCCGTACCAGAGTTGCGTTTGCATTCATGACCAGACGCAAACATCAGATTAGAAAAATTAACTGAAACGTCCGATTTCGTAAATGTTTGATACCTTGTTGCTGTTTGCCGGACTCTCTCTTCAGTACTTCTCCCTCTCCGCCGCTATCCTTCTGATCCCTCCATCTTAGCAAAGTCCTTTCCGGTCCTGTTTACTGTACACCACACTGACCTTGTTTCGCATGACTCAGTCTGCGTTCCAAATGGCATCCTTTTAAAAGTAGGACACCGGGGGGCCCCCGGGGGCTCCGTGAGGCTCCGTACGGCTCTGTAGGGCACTGGGCTGGGTTTAGAAGTGATTAGAAAGCCCCCGCCCCGTTAGTCATTCACAAAAAAAGCTGTCCAGAAAAAGAAAGGAAGAGGTTGTCAGCCTACCTTAAACAGATGTTGACAGGGTGATGGTCAGAGGGAGAGCGAATAAGGGGGAGGGAAGAGAGAAGTTATGCAACTAACACACCATTTCACTCTGTGGCAAAGCTTTTAGTCAGAGGCAAGCACACACACACACACACACAGACACACACACACAGACACACACACACACATGGAAATACACACATTGAGCTTGTTTGGTTTCAGATCTAAAAGGTTTCCAAGAGACCTTACATGTGAAACAGAGTTCAAATAATACTTGGTAATGAGCATTTCATGACTACTTCAGATTCCTATTTTGGTTTAACTTTACCTGTGTTCTTCTTTGATGGTACAGACAGGTCTACCAGACCTGCATTTAAATACCAGTTGACACTTCCTTTAATAATAAATCTCTGCTAGACGGAGTATGCATCAATATGCTCTACCTGATATGATGTTCTTCGGTTCTCTGTGTGGGAGAACCTTTAAGCTTCAATTTATACCTCTCAAAACTTCCTTGTGGCCAAACGGCTTCTGCGTTGAACCCAAGAATTAAGCATACTTAACTGAGCCCAGCTTAAGAATTTAAATTATGTCAACTATCCAGGGTAACGATATTGTTAGAAAATGATTAATGTGTACTAGCTCACAGGAGAAGAGACCCGGGAGGAGGGAGGGAAAGGAGGTGAAGAAGAGTAGAAGTGTAAGAGATATAGAAAGAAAGAAAGATGAAAAAATGATTGTTTGGTTATATGTAGTACACATTTATAGACACTCCATCAGGCTTAGCTATAGCATTGTCATGCAAAACCTGACGTAACATAGCACACGATCCCCAGGACCTAGATAGATAATCCTGACTGCAAAAGCAGAAAAATCCTCCCTTTTCCTCTAACAAACCAAGCCCTGCAGTTGGGAGTAGATATTACGGTAATTATTGAGACTAACAGATTAGTGAAAACAAATCTTGTTCCGACCCAGCTCTGAGCACATCTTTAACTGTTTAAGGACTCAGGCCTACTTCACCAATCACAATACTCCATGTTTAAGGACTCAGGCCTGCTTCACCAATCACAATACTCCATGTTTAAGGATTCAGGCCTGCTTCACCAATCACAATTCTCCATGTTTAAGGACTCAGGCCTGCTTCACCAATCACAATACTCCATGTTTAAGGACTCAGGCCTGCTTCACCAATCACGTTTCATGGTTTTCAACTGAGACAACAGCTGGCTAAAGCAATGTTTACCAATAATGTTGTTGTTTACCACTTTTTGTTGTTTATCATTATCACTCACTAATTACCTCTCCTCCTATGGTGTATTGTTTAGTTACCGAAACGTACAATCAATGTTGCTGATTACCGTAATACTTTCTCCTTGTTGATCTACAATTCTGTTGGTTAGGTCAGGCCTGCAATACCTAATGGACCGGCAGTGGTTCATGTCAACAGTTAAAACCACACACAAAATCAAAGGGTATTTTTATGAATATGTTTTTTTATCAGTCAATTCAACCCATTGTTTCATGCAATAACAGGCCTATTGCATGTTTCTGAGATGTAGCCATTCACGCGTCTGCATTGTAAACAGCAACAAACTACCACAGACACGTACGCTAAAGTCACTTTGGTTGCTCGAAAGTGTATCAGAATGTGTGTGAGGGGATCATTTTACTCTGTCGTTTCATGCCTGTTACATCCGACTCACAATCCTTTATGTGACAGTCACAGAGCGGATCCGGCCTTGTTACTGTTCCGCTACGGTCCATTAACGGTGCCGGTGACATCATTGAGGGACTGTCAACTCTGTCCCCTTTTTCCCTTGCCGGGTCAACGGTACCCGGAATGTCTCCACTGCAGGTGGCAAAGATGGCCTTACAATCCCCTGTGTGATTCACCGGCTCCATTACCAGTCCGTTGCGGTTAACTACAGGTGTCTGGAACATCCTCCCCCTAACCGGGTCCGGCAGCACTCTGGAAGTGACACTCCCCCTATCGGTGGCACAGCCGGTAATGTAAGCCACACCCATTTCCACCGCGTTGAGAGAGTTTTTCTTCCCCATGCCGGTGACGGCGGCCTCGTTGCTCGCCAAGACAACGGTGTCGATGCGCGTGGCACTCGTCGGCCAGCCCCCAAAACAGACGCTATCTCCGCGGCAACCCAGCAAGCGGAGAAAAGCCTCCCGGAACTCCGCATTGAAAGCATAGATGACAGGGTTTAGGGAGGAGTTGCTCCAGCCGAACCAGACGAAGACATCGAAGGTGGTCTCGCTGACACAGTATGACGGGGTCTTGTTGTGGAAGGAGGAAGTAGGCCTTCCTGGACCTGTGTGTCAACAGAGGGGTTTGTTTTTATTATTAATAATTATACTTTTGTTGTTACTTTTTCTCATCTCCATGATGTACATATCAGTGAGTTACAGTACGCAGGAACACTATGACCATATGAAATGTTTATGTCATTGTTAGGTAGCATTACAGCGCTACATTAGTGCACCTCACCAGCCACTTCATTAAGTACACCTGTTCAACTGCCTGTTAATGCTGGTTTGAGTATTTCAGAAAGTACTGCTCTACTGGTATTTTCCCACACAACTACATTTAGGGTTTCAGAGAGCAGTCAAAAGAGTAAATATCCAGTGAGAGGCAGTTCTTCAGGTGAAAATGCCTTGTTGGTGGCAGAGGTCAGAGGTTGATGGCAATGTCTAGACTGGTTCAATCTGATAGAAAGGCAACAGTAACTGAAATAAACACTAGTTACAACCAAGGTATGCAGAAGAGCATCTCTACACGCACAACATATCAAACCTTGAAGCAGATGAGCTACAGCAGCAGAAGACCACACCGGGTGACACTCTTGTCAGCTAAGAACAGGAAACTGAGATTACAATTTGCACCAGCCCACCAAAATTGGACAATAGAAAATTGTAATAACATTGCCTGGTCTGATGAGTCTCTATTTCTGCAGCAATATTCAGATGGTAGGGTCAGAATTTGGCCTAAAATCATGAAAGCATGGATCTTTCCTGCCTTGTATCAACAGTTTAGGCTGGTGGTGGTGTCATTTTTGGTGGATATTTCATGGCACACTTTGGGCCCCTTACCGATTGAGCATCGTTTAAATGCCATAGCCTACATGAGTATTTTTGCTGACCATGTCCATCCCTTTATGACCAGAGTGTACCCATCTTTAATTTAATTTTTTTAATTTGACCTTTATTTAACCAGGTAAGTTGACTAAGAACAATTTCTTATTTACAGCAACGACCTGGGAGCAATTAGGGTAAAGTGTCTTGCCCAAGGACACAACAACATTTGGCTCAGTCGGGAATCGAACTGGCAACCTTCTGACTACAAGTCTGACTCCCTACCCACTGAGCCATCTGCGCCCCATCTTCTGATTGCTGTTTCCAGCAGGATAAAGCACCATGTGACAAAGCGCACATCATCTCTAATCGTCTCTAACTGATTTCTTGAACATGACAATGACTTCACTGTACTCAAGTCATCTCAACAGTCACCAGATCTCAATCCCATCCAGCACCTTTGAGATGTGGTGGAACGGGATTTTCGCACCATACCGTAGATTTACAGCTGACAAATCTGTGTGATGCAGTGACATCAATATGGACCAAAATCTCTGAGGAATGTTTCCAGCACTTTATTGAATCTATGTCACAAAGAATTAAGGCGGTTCTGAAAGCAAAAGTGGGTCCATCCCCATATTAGTAAGTTGTACCTAATAAAGTGGACGGTGAGCGTCAGGTTGTAAGACATGCTACAATGCTTCATAACATGTTTACAACAGTATTATCACAATGTAGCATACCTGGGCACAAAATGACAGCACATTTGTTGACAAAATGTAAAACACAGTTCAAAGCTTTATACCAGCGTACCTGGGCAAAATGGGAGAGTACAGTTGAGGACGAAGAACGGAAACCAGCAGAAGACGAAGACCCCCATGATGATTGACAGCGTCTTCAGGACCTTTGTCTCCTTTTTGATGGAGTACCTCAGGACGCGGTGCGGTTGGGGTAGGTCTGAATGATGGTAATGATTGTGGTGGTAAGGAGGGTAGTTTTTCGGGGAGCCGGTGGTCGGGTGAAAGATGGAGCACCGGTGTTTCGAGCGTGTAGGGTGAGTGTGAAGCGAGTGCACGTGACCGTCCGCATCCACCTCCACGTGGGGGTCGGAGCGGCAGTTCTGAGCATGCACCGCGGCTCGCTCCAGAGACGATATGCGGCGTATCTGAACCTGGGCGATCCGGTATATGCGAGTGTAGGTAACTAACATGATCGCCACTGGGATGTAGAAGCTGATCAACGAAGATGAGATGGCGTAGGTCCGACTCAGACTAGTGTCACATTTCCAGTGTTGGACAACGCCGGCGTTCTCCTCCTCCATCGGGCGGAGCTGATTTAACCAGCTGACGTTAAATCCAGTAATGTCTCCAGTGAGGTCGCCACCACTTGCGGTAATTCCGGTAATCCCGGCCTTGTGCCACTGGAGTTGAACGGGTACGAATGATATCACCACAGAAACCGTCCAGGTCACTCCAACCATGACAAATGCAACGCTGCGGTTCATTTTCCTCTCGTACCGGAATGGGCTGGATATTGCCCAGTAGCGGTCCACGCTGATCATGCAAAGATTCAAGATGGATGCCGTAGAACACATGATGTCACTGGCAACCCAGGTGTCACAGAAATCTCCGAAAGGCCAGAATCCTGCCACTTCTGCTGCAGCCTGTGAGAAATGGAGGGTTTATTTTGACTGTCAATACATAATATGACAAAAACTGCAGATAAAATACAGATTAATACACCATGGTGGAGAGAAAACTAAGGCTTTGATCCACTAATGTAAGCGGATTGTATTGTAATAATATACTAGTAATAATTTAAGAATCAATACAAGCATCAATGTATATTAATTAATCATTTATAATAACTCACCTTCCATGGCATCACAAGCAGTGCAACTAGGAGGTCGGACAACGCTAGAGACACGATGAAGATGTTGGTTACTTTGGAGCGCAGGTGGCGGTAACGGATTACCGCGGCGCACACTGTGAAGTTTCCCAGTAGTGTCCAAAGGATGAGCAATGAGAGGACGCAGCCGGTAAGCGCGCGAGTGGCTGGTAAATCACTATTTGGGTCGGCCGGCTGATCGCGCTCACTCTCGTTCTCTGCCAGGCGGTGGCTCGCGTTATGCATCCCTCTTCAGTTCCACGGTTACACGATCAGTTGTGATGGAAGTGTGTCAAGTCACAGACTTAAGAATAGACTTCATTATGTATCACAGCGCCTAAAGCTATTCTATTTGTAGCTATAAAAAGACGGACGTTGCGTTATTTTTAATAATCAAATTATTGACTTTCTCTTTCTGTAATTTTCTCAAAAATATAATTTAAGCCTGTGTGTCACTCAACCCTCAAAGCTCGCTTAGGCTAGGTGTCTTCATCGAGCGGAATGTAAAGCTCACTGATGCCACTCTTTTTCTCTCTCTCTCGCTGTCCCTCGCTCTCATCTACCACACTCTCTTTATCTCGGAGCGTGCTACCGTGTTTTGTGTTTGAAGACCACGTGCACCAACAGCTGATGATAACCGCTATCATAGAAAACCCGGTGTTCGCATGAATGCCTGGACCAAAGAGAGAGAGAGTGGAGGAGTTAATGGCAGGGAGGTTGGATTGACAGAGGTAAAGGTACAGGGACAGTTTTCCTCAGGCTTGCAGAGCATTCCAAGTCTTCAAAAGAGGCAAAAAAAATAATCTGCGTATCTTGTTTTAAGATGTTATATATTCTTCCGTATTGTATACAACCGTATTAGTAGTACTCTATATTTTGTGGTGGACAAACCAATGCAAATTGTTTTATTCGGCAGAAATATTGTTTTAATCTCAAACTGACCACGGCACTGAGGAAATAGCCGCTCTCCATGGTGCTGAAGCCATGTAGCACATTGAACTCGTAATAATCAGTTGGTCCACTAACTCAGACGTTATGTGGTCGAACCACACCGAGAGTGAAGTTATATGCGTTTAGTCGGACTATTCTAATATGGCCGTAGACGTACATTGTTATTCATAAGAGAGCAACACAGAATAGCCGTTTGCTTCACGTAACTGTCTCAAACTGTGCCAGTTCACAGTCACATGTTAGCAGAATTAAAGTACTAAAGCCTACCCTTCCTTTCTATCCCATCTGGCCCAATCCCCGTGAGAGAGAGCGGGGCAAAGAGACAGCTACACAATAGAGAGAGAGAGAGAGAGAGAGAGAGAGAGAGAGAGAGAGAGAGAGAGAGAGAGAGAGAGAGAGAGAGAGAGAGAGAGAGAG